>RXID01016758.1:0-33115 GCA_005019695.1 Trichopus zeylanicus subsp. travancoricus
GCTACTACTAATACGGCTATTACTACTACTATAACTATTCCAATGACTACTGCTACTGGAATTGCGGCTACTGCCACTAATACTACTACTCCTACGTCCCTAACTACTACTACTTCTACTGCTACTACTACTACTACTATGATTGCTACTACTACTCTTACTACTACTAATACTACAGCTATTACTACTACTATTGCTATTATTATTAGTGGTAGCGGTAATAATAGTAGTAAGTGGTAGCGGTAATAATAGTACAGTGACAGAAGTGGTGGCAATAGTAGTAGTGGAATTAGTATAAGTGGTAGTATTTGTAGCAATAGTAACAGTAGTCGTAGTAGCTATAGTAGTAGTATTAGTAGCAATAATAGTAGTAGTAGCCGTAGAAGTTGTAGTAGCAGTAGAAGTTGGAGAATAAGAGTAGTAGCAGAAGCAATAGCAGTAGCACTAGTTAGAGTGGTAGCAATAGTTGTTGTAGCTATAGTAGTAGGAGTAGTAGTAGTAGTAGTAGTAGTAATAGGAGTAGTAGTAGTTAGTAGAAGCAACAGCAGTACTAGTAATAGTAGATGTAGTAGTTGCAGCAGTAGTAGTAACAGGGGCAGTAGTGTTTGCAATAGAAGTAGTAGCAGTAGTAGTGGTAGTAGGCGAAGTAGTAAAAGTATTAGTACTAGCTGTAGTAGTAGGGGAAGTTGTAGTATTAGTAGTAGTGATAGTAGTAGTAGTTGTTATTGTAGTAGTGGAAGTTGTAGCAGTGGTAGTAATTATCGTGGTAGTTGTAGTTGTAGTAGCAGTAGTGTTAGCAGTAGTACTATTAGTAATAGCAGTAGTAGCAGTTGTAGCAGCAACAACGGTGGTAGTTATAGTAGTTGTAGTAGCAATAGTAGCAGCAGTAGTAGGAGTAGCAATAGTAGTAGTAGTTCGAGATGTTGAGCATTAGCTGCCATATTAGTAGTAGCAATAGTCGACGTTGCAGCAGCAGCAGTAGTAGTAGTAGAAGTGGTAGTGGTGGTGGTGGTGGTGGTAGTAGTAGTAGCTGTAGTGGTAGTAGTAGTAGCTGTAGTAGTAGTAGTAATGTAGTAGTAGTAGTAGTAGTAGTAGTAGTAGTAAAGTAGTCATATTAGTAAGGGAGGCAGCAATAGCAGCAGTTGCAGCAATGGTAGTTGTACTATTTGTTGTAGTAGTAGTAGTAGAAGTAATTATACTAGTTGTACAGAATTAGCAGTAAAGGAAGTAGTGGTATTCATGGTATTAGCGATAGTAATATAAGTACAGATAGTTGCAGTAGTAGATGTAGTAGTGGTAGTAACCGTAGTAGCAGTAGTAGCAATAGTAGTAATAATTTTAGTAGTAATAGTAGTAATAGTAGTAGCAGCAGTAGTAGAAAAAGTAGTTGCAATAGTAGTTGTATTAGTGGTAGTAGCAGTAGCAGTAATAGCACTAGTAGCTAAAGTAGTTGATGCAGTATTAGTAGATATAGTAGAAGTAGCAGTAATAGCACTAGTAGCAGAAGTAGCATAGTAGTAATAGTAGTAGCAATTGTCATTATTGTGGTAATAATGGTAGTTGTAGTAGCATAAGTAGTAGTAGCAGTATTTGTAGTGGTATTAGTTGTAGCAGTAGTAGTTGTTGTTGTAATAGCTGTAGTTGTTGTTGTAGTAGTAACAGTACTAACATGTGCAGTGGTAGTAGTAGCAATATTAGTAATAGCAATAGGAGGAGCATTTGTAGTTGCAGTAGTCATGATAGTGGTAGTAATTTTAGTAGTAGCAGCAGCAGTTATACTAATATCAATAGTACTAGCAACAGTAGCAGCGGTAGTAGCAGTAGAAGCAACAGTAGTAGAAGTGGTAGTTGGAGCAATAGTAGCAGTAGTAATAGTAGTAGTAGTAGCAGTACCTGTGGTGCTTGTGGCTAGTAACAGTAGTAGCAGTAGCAGTAGTAGTAGCAGTAGTAACAGTAGTAGCAGTAGCAGTAGTAATAGCAGTAGTAGTGGTTGCCCTACTAGTAGTGTAGCAGTGGCAGCAGTAGCAGCAGTCGTAGGAGAAGGAGTAGCTTTAGTAGTAGTTGGAGTGGTAATAGTAGTAGTAGTAGTAGGGGGAGCAATAGTAGTGGTAGTAGTACTTGTAGTAGTAGTAGTAGCAGTAGTACTAGCCATAGTAGTAGCTACAATAGTAGTACCAGTAGTCATAGCAGTAGCAATAGAACTAGCAGTACTAGTGGTAGAAGCAGTAGTAGTAGTGGTAGTTGGAGCAGCAGCAGTAGTTGTAGTAGTAGTACTAGTAGTGGTAGTAGCAATAACAACAATAGTAGTAGCAGCAGCAGCAATAGTCATAGTAGTAGTAGTAGTAGCTGTAGCAGTACTAGTAGGAGTAGTAGTAGTAGCAAAATCAGTAGTGTCAATAGTAGAAGCAGCATCAGTAGTTGTTGTTGTTATAGTGGCAGTAGTGTTAGCCGAAGTAGTAGTAGCTATAGTAATTGTAGTAGTATTATTATTATTAGTTGTAGTCGTAGTAGAAGTTCTAGCAACCGTAGCAGAGATAGCAGTAGTAGTAGCAGTAATAGTAGTTGCAGCAGTAGTGGCAGTAGTAGCAGTCGTAATAGTGGTAGTAGTAGCTGTAGTAGTAGTTGTATTTGCGAAAGTTATAGTAGTATCAGTCATAGCAGTAATAGCAGTAGTTGTAGTAATCGTGGAAGCAGCAGAAGTAGCAGCCATAGTAGTAGAAGCAGCATTAGCAATATTGTAGTAGCAGTAGTAGTAGCAGTAGTTGTAGTAGTATGAGAAGTAGTTGGAGTAGCTGTAGTAGTTGTAGTAGTAGTAGTGTAGCAGTAGTAGCTGTATTAGTAGCTATGGTAGTAGTAGCAGTAGTAGCAGTAGTTGCAGGAGTAGTAGTAGTATTAGCAGCAGCAGCAGCAGCAGCAGGCAGTCATAGTAGTGAGTAGTAGTAGTATTAGTAGTAGTAGTATAGTAGTAGTAGTAGTAGTAGTAGTAGTAGTAGTAGTAGTATAGCAGGAGCAGTAGTTGCAGCAACAATAATAGTAGCAGTAGTAGTTGTTGTATGAGCAGTAGCAGTAGTAGCTCTTGGAGCAGTAGAAGTAGTAGTACTAATAGTAGTATTAATAGTAGTAGTAGTAGTAGTAGTCGTGGTAGCAATAGTTGCTGTAGTAGTTGTTGCAGTAGTAGTTGGTGTAGCAGTATTAGTAGTCATGGTAGCAGTATTAGTAGTAGTCGTAGTAGTCATGGTAGCAGTACTAGTTGCAGAAGTAGTAATAATTGTAGCATCAGTAGTAGCAGTAGCAACGATAGTAGTGGTAGAAGGGGTAGTAGTATTAGTAGTTACAGAAGTAGTTGTTGCAGTAGTAGTAGTAGTAGTCACGGTAGTAATTGTAGTAGTTGTTGTAGTAGCAGTAGTTGTTGTAGTAGTAGTTGTAGTGCTAGTAGTAGTAGCAGCCATAGTAGCGGTAGTTGTAGCAGGGACAGTAGCAGTAGTAGTAGCAGTTGTTGTAGGGGAAGCAGTAGCAGTAGTAGTGGTATGCGTAGTATTAGTAGTAGTATTACTAGTAGTAGCATCCGTTGTAGTAGTAGTACTAGTTGTCATACTAGTAGTGGAAGTTGTAGAAGTAGTAGTAGTATTAATAGCAGTGGTAGTACTTGTAGTAGTAGTAGCTATAGTTGTAGGAGCAACAACAACATTAGTAGTACTAGGAGTAGTATTAATAGTAGTAGTAGTAGTAGTAGTAGTAGCAGCAGCAATAGTAGTAATAGTGGTAGTAATACTAGTAGTAGTTGTAGTAGCAGTAGTAGTAGCCCTAGTAGTAGTAGTCGTAGTAGTTGAAATAGTACTAGCAGTAGTAGCAGCAACAGTGGTAGCGGTACTAGTGGCAATAGTAGTACCAGTAGCTGCAACCACAGTAGTTGTAGTAGTATTATTAGTATTAGTTGTCGTAGTAACAATAATAGTAGTAGCAGTAGTAGTAGCAGGAGTAGTTGTAGTAGCAATAGTAGTAGTAGAAGTAGAAGCTATAGTAGTAGTAGTAGGACTCATAGTAGTTGTAGTTTAGTAGTGCCAATAGTAACGGTAGGAGTAGTAGTAATAATAGTAGCAGCAGTAGTATTAGCAGAAGTAGTAGTTGTTGTAATACGAGTAGTAATAGTAGTAGTAGTATTAGTAGTAGTTGTAGTAGAAGTTGTAAAAGCAAAAGCAGTTGTAGTAGCAATAATAGTAATATTTGTAGCAGTAGCAGCAGCAGTAGTAGCTGTAGTAATAGTAGTAGTAGTAGCAGTAGTCGTAGCTGTAGTGGTAGTAGTATTAGTAGCAGTAGCAGCAGTAATAGTTGAAGCAGCAACACTAGTAGCAGTAGCAGTAGAAGTAGCAGTAGCAATAGTACTAGCAGGAATAGTAATAAAAGTAGTAGTAGCAGTAGCAATAGTAAGAGAAGCAGTAGTAGTAGCAGTAGTGGCAGTGGTGATAGTAGGCGAGGTAGCAGTTATGGTAATAGCGGTAGCAATAATAATTGTAGTAGTAGTAGCAGTAATAGTAGCAACAACAACAATATTAATAGTAGTTATTGTAGTAGTAGTAGCACCGGCAGTCGTAGTTGTAGCAATAGTTGCAGTAGTATTTGTAGCAGAAATTGCAATCGTACAAGCAGTAGCAGTAGTTGTAGTAATCATACTAGTAGTAGTAGTAGTAGTACCAATAGTAGTAGTAGTAGTCAAAGTATGATTAGTAGGAGTTGGTGTAGGAGTAGTAGTAGCATAAATATTAGTACAAGTAGTAGTAATAGGAGTAGTAGTAGTTCTTGAAGTAGCACCAGTAGTAGTATTAGTAGAAGTAGTAGTAGTAGTTGTAGTTGTAGTATTAGTTGCAGGAGTATTAGGAATAGTAGTAGTAGAAGTAGTAGTAGTATTAATAGTAAGAGTAGTAGTAGTAGTAGTAGTAGTAGTAGTAGTAGTACTAGCACTAGTATTAGCACTAGCACTAGTAGTAGTACTAGTACTAGCACTAGCACTAGTAGTAGTACTAGTACTAGTAGTAGTAGTAGTAGTAGTAGTAGTAGTAGTACTAGTAGTAGTATTAGTAGTAGTAGTGGTTGTAGCAGCCGTTATGCTAGTAGTATTAGCCGTGGCAGGAGTAGGAGTATTAGTCGTAGCAAAAGTAGTTGTAGAAGTAGTAGTAGTAGTCATAGTAGAAATACGAGTTGTAGTAGTGGTATTAGTAATAGTCTAAGTAGTAGTTGTAGTAGTAGCAGTATTAGAAGTAGTGGTAGTAGTAGTATTAGCAGTAATAGTAGTAACAGTAGTAGTAGTAGTAGTAATTTTAGTTGTAGGAGTAATAGTAGTAGTAGTTGGGGTATTATTAGTAGTTGGAGTTGGGGGTGTAGTAGTAGTAGGAGTTGTAGTCATAGGAGTAGTAGTCATAGGAGAAGTAGTAGTAGCAGTAGAGGTAGTAGTTGTAGTAGTAACGCTAGTAGTAGCAGTAGTGGCAAAAGTAGCAGTTGCAATAGAAGTAATAGTACCATTAGTAGCAGTAGAAGCAGTTATAGTAATAGGTCTAGTAGTAGCAGTAGTGGCAAAAGTAGCAATTGTAATACAGTAATAGTACTATTAGTAGCAGTAGAAACAGTTGCAGCAGTAGTTGTAGTAGAAGTAGTAGTAATAGTATTGGTAGTAGAAGCAGTACTAGTGGTAGTACTCGCGATAGAAGTAGCAGTAGCTGTAGTAATTGTAGCAATAGTAGTAGTAGTAGCAGTACTAGTGTTGTAGCAGCAGCTGTAGTTGTAGTAGTAGCAGTAGTAGCCGCAGTAGTAGCAGTAGCGTTAGTCATTGTAGAGGGAATAGTCATAGTAGGAGAAGTAGTAGTAGTAGGAGGAGGAGGAGGAGGAGTAGTAGTAGTAGTAGTACTACCTGTAGACGCACTAGGAGAAGTATTAGTAGCAGTAGCAGCAGTAGTAGTAGTAGTACCGATAGTTACAGTAGAAAACGTATTTATAGCAGTAGGATTTTAGTAGTAGCTGTTGTAGTAGTAGTAGTAGTAGTAGTAGCAATAGTAGTAGCAGAAGTGGTAGTTGTAGTAGTAGTGTTAATAGTAGTAGTATTTATAGCAAAAGTAGGAGTAGAAATAGTATTAGTAGTAGTAATAATTATAGTACAAGTAATAGTAGTAGCAATAGTAGTAATAGTAATAGTGGTAGTAGTAGTAGTAGTGGTAGTAGTTGTTGTTGTTGTTGTTGTAGGAGTGCTGGTGGTAGTAGTAGTAGTAGTAGTAGTAGTAATAGTGGTACTAGTGGTAGCATTAGTAGTAGTAGCTATATTAGTTGTGGTAGTAGCAACCGTCATAGTGGTTGTATAATAGTTGTAGTAGCAATAGTAGCAGCAACAATCGTAGTAGTAGTAGTAGTAATAGAAGTACTAATAGTAGTAGTAACAGTAGTAATAGTAGTAGTGGTAGTAGGAGGAGAAGTAGTAGTAGTAGCAGTAGTAGAAGTAGTATTGGTTGCAGTTTTAGAATTTATAGTAGTGACAGTAGTTGCACTAGTTGCAAAAGAAGTAGTCGTAGTAGTGGTAGCAGCAGTAGCAGCAGTAGCCAAAATAGCTGAAGTGGCAATAATAGCAGTCATAGTAGTAGTAGTAGTAGTTACAGTAATAGTAATTATTGTAGTAGAAGTAGTTGTTATAGTAGTAGTTGTAGCAGTATTAATAGTCATGGTAGCAATACTAGTAGTTGCAACAGTAGTATTAATGGAAGTAGCAGTTATAGTAGTAGCAGAGGTGGTAGCAGTAGTGATAGTAGTAGCAGAACTAGTAGAAGTTCTAGTAGAAGTATTCGTTGTAGCGGTGGTAGTAGCAGTAATCATAGCACTAGTAGTAGTAATAGCATTAGTAGCCGTTTCAGTAGCAGTAGTTGTAGTAGTTGTTGTACCCATAGGAGTAGTGGTAGTTGTATTTGCAGCAGTTGTTGTTGTTGTTGTAGCAATAGTAGTAGTAGTAGCAGTAGTAGTAGAAGTAGTAGTAGTCGGAGTAGTAATTTTAGTGGCAGTCAAATTAGTGGTAGCAGTTGTGGCAGTAGTAGCAGAAGTACTAGTACTAGTTCTTGTTGTTGTTGTTGTTGTTGCAACAGTAGCAGAAGTAGTAGATGTAGTAGAAGTAATAGTAGCAGCAGTAGTTGTTGTAACAGTAGTAGTTGTAGTAGCAGTAGTAACCGTAGTAGTAGTAGTAGTAGTAGTGGTATCTGTAGTAGTAGCAGTAGAAGTTGTAATAGAGCTAGAAGTAGTAGTAGCTATAGAAGTATTAGTAGTAGCAATAATAGTAGTTGTTCTAGTGATACTGGTCGCAGCAATTGTAGTGGTAGCAATAGTAGTATTAGTTGGAGTAGCAGTAGTAGCAGTAACAGTAGTAGTAGTTGTGGTAATTGTAGTAGGAGATGTTGTAGTAGTGGCAGTAGTAGTAGCTGTAGTGGTAGTAGTATTTCTTGTCGCTGTAGTAGTCATAATAGTATTAGTAGCAGCAGTAGTAGTAGAAGCAGTCATAGCAGCAACTGTAGTTGTAGTAGCAGTTGTAGCAACAGTTGTAGTTGTAGTAGTGGTAGTGGTAATTGTAGTAGTAGTAGTAATAGTAGTAGCAGTAGCAGTAGTAGTAATAGTAGCAGTAGTAGTAGAAGTAGCAGTTGTAGCAGCAGTAGCAATAGTAGAAGTCGAAGCAAAAGTGGTAGTAATAGTAGTAGTAGTAGCAGTATCAGCAGCAACAGTAGTTATAATAGTAGTGTTAGTAGTAGTTGCAGTAGTACTAGTAGCCGCAGTAGTAGTGATAGTAGTAGTAGTAATCGGAAGTGTAGTAGTTGTAGTAGTAGTGTCAGTAGTAGTAGTAGTAGGAGTAGTACCAT
Source organism: Trichopus zeylanicus subsp. travancoricus (assembly GCA_005019695.1). NCBI lineage: Eukaryota > Viridiplantae > Streptophyta > Magnoliopsida > Dioscoreales > Dioscoreaceae > Trichopus > Trichopus zeylanicus. The sequence continues at coordinate 7,878 of RXID01016758.1, forward strand.
TAGTAGTATTAGTTATAGTCATCGTAATAGCACTAGCAGTAGTAATAGCAGTAGTTGTAGTGGTAGTAGTAGAAGAAGTAGTTGTAGTTGTAACCGTTGTACTTGTAGTGCCTATTTTAGTAGTAGTGGTAGTAATATTAGTAGTCATTGCAGTAGCAGTAGTAGTATCAGTAGTCATAGTAGCAGTAGTGTTACGAGTTGGAGAAGTTGTAGTAGTAATAGCAGTAGTTGCAGTAGTAATCATAGTTGTCGTATTAGTAATAGTTGTAGTAGTCCATTAGTAGTATTAGTTGTAGTCGTCGTAATAGCACTAGTAGAAGTAATAGCAGTAGTTGTAGTGGTCGTAGTAGAAGAAGTAGTTGTAGTTGTAATCATTGTACTAGTAGTGCCTATTGCAGTAGTAGTGATAGTAATATTAGTAGTCATTGCAGTAGCAGTAGTAGTATCAGTAGTCATAGTAGCAGTAGTGTTACGAGTTGGAGAAGTTGTAGCAGTAGTAGCAGTAGCTGCAGCAGTAATCATAGTTGAAGTATTAGTAATAGTTGTAGTAGTCATAGTAGTAAAAGTAGTAGTAGTTGAAGTAGAAGTAGTAGCAGAAGTTGAAGTAGAAGTAGCAGTAGTTTGAATAGTAGCAGTACAAGCAGTAGTAGTAGTTGAAGTAGAAGTAGAAGTAGTAGTAGTTGTAGTTGTAGTAGAAGTGGCAGTAGTAGCAGAAGTAGCAGTTGTTCTAGTAGTCACAGTAGCAGCAATAATAGTAGTAAAAGTTGTAGCAGGAGTGGTAGTGGTAGTAGCAGTAGCAGTCGTGCCATCCGTAGTAGTAGTAGAAGTAGTAGTAGAAGTCATAGTAGTAGCAGTAGTAGTAATAGCATCAATATTTGCCACAAAAGTAGTACTAGTAGTAATAATAATTGAAGGAGCAATAGTAGTTGTAGTAGGGGTAATAGTGGTAATTGTAGTAGTAGTAGTAGTAGTAGCAGTAGTAGCCGTATTGGTAATAGAAGTAGGAGTAGAAGTAGCAGTAGTCGCAGTAGTAGTAAAAGTAATAATAAGAGTAGTAATAATAGTAAGAGTAACAACAGCGGTAGTAGTAGTAGAGGTAGCAGCAACAATAGTAGCAGTTGGAATATCAGTAGTAGAAGGGAAGGTTGTAGTAGTAGTAGTAGGAGTAGTAGTTGCAATGGCAGGAGCTACAGTAGTAGTGGTAGCAATAGTAAAAATAGTAGGAGCAAGAGCAGTGGTTATAGTAGTAGCAGTAGTAGTGGGAGTACTAGTAGTAGCAGTAGTAGTAGTTGGTGCGATATTAGCAGATGTAGTAGTAGCAGCAATCTTTGTAGTAGGAGTAGTAGTAGTTGTTATTGTTGGAGGAGTTGTTGTTGTTGTTGTAGGAGGAGTAGTAGTAGTAATAGGAGTAGCAGTTGCAGTAGCGGTAGCGGAAGTAGGAGTAGTCAAAGTAGTAGCGGGACTACTAGTAGTAGTAGTTGTTGTAGTGGTAGCAGAAATAGTAGCAGTAGTAGTAGTAGAAGCAGCAGTAGTAGTACTAGAGCGGTAGCAGTGGTATTAGTAGGAGTAGCAATAGTAGTAGTAGCATTTGCAGAAGGAGTAATAATATTAGTAAGAGTACTAGTACAAGGAGTAGTATAAGTAGTAGCATAATGGTAGTAGTAGTAGTTGCAGTAGTAGCTATAGCAGTAGTCGCAGTAGTTGGTGAAGTCGCAGTACTAATAGCAATAGCAGCAGTAGCCGCAGTGGTAGTAGCAGCAGCAGCAGTAGTAGTAGCAGCAAAAGTAGTAGTAGTAGTTTAGCAATAATAGCAGCAATAGTAGTAGTAGCAGTAGTAGGTGTAGGAGTAGTAGTAGTTGTAGTAGCAGAAGTAGTACCAACAGTAGAGATGATAGTAGTAGTAACAGTAGTAGCAGTAGTAGTAGCAATAGAAGTACTAGTTTTGGTAGTTGAGGTACAAGTAGAAGTTGTAGAAATAGTGGCAATAGTTGCAGTAGTAGAAGTAGTAGTTGCAGTAGCAACAGCAGTGGTAGCAACAGTTATATTAGTAATAGTAGCAGTAGAAGTAGCTATTGTATTAGTAGTAGTAGTAGTAGTAGTAGTAGTAGTAGTAGTAGTAGTAATAGTAGCAACAGCAATAGTACTAGCAATAGCAGTAGTACTAGTTGTTGTTGTTGTTGTAGTAGTAGTAGTACTTTTAGTAGAAGTAGTAGCAGTGAGAGTAGTTGTAGTAGTAGTAGTAGTAGCATTAGTAGTAGGAGTAGTAGTTGTAGTAGGAGAAGTCATAGTAGCAACAGTAGCTGTAGCTATACTAGTTTTGATAGTAATAGTAGTTGTTGTAGTACAAGTAGCAATAATTGTTATACTAGTTGTAGAGATAGTAGTAGTTGTAGTAGTTGTTATAGTACTTGTAGTGGTCGTAGTACTATTGGCATTACTACTAGTACTAGTAGTAGTAGTAGTAGTAGTTGCAGTAGTTGTACGAGTAGCAGCAGTAGTGGTAGTAGTAGTAGCGGTAGTAACAGTAGTAGTAATAATAGCACCAGTAATAGTACAAGTAGTAGTAGTTGTAGTAGGAGTAGAACTAGTAGTATAAGCAGTAGCACTAGTTGTTGTTGTAGTAGTAGTAGTTGTTGTACAATCACCAGTTGCAGTAGTAGGAGTAGTAGTAGTAGTACTCGTAGTAGAAGTAGCAATAGCAGGTGTAGTTGTTGTTGTAGTAGTAGTTGTTGTTGTAGTAGAAGTACTAGTAGTGTTTGTAGTAGTAGTAATAGTAGGAGAAGAAGTCATAGTAGTAGCAGTTGCAGTAGCAGTATTTGTTTTGATAGTAGTTGTAGTTGTAGTAGCAGTACAAGTAGTAGTTGTTGTTATAGTAGTTGTAGAAGTAACAGTAGTAGCAGTAGTTATTATAGATGCTGTAGTGATAGTAGTAGTAGTAGCTGTCGCAGTAGTAGTAGTAGCAGTGGTAGTTGGAGTACCAGTAGTAGCAAGAGAGGTTGTAGTAGTAGCAGCAGTAGATGCATTAGCAGGAGCCATAGTAGTAGTGGTAGCAGTGGTAGAAGTAGTAGGAGCAGCATCAATAGTTGTAGTAGTAGCCAAAGCAATAGTAGTAGTAGTTGGTGTGATATTAGCGAATATAGTAGTAGCAGCAATTGTAGTAGTAGGTGTAGCAGTTGTTGCTGTAGGAGCAGTAGCGGTAGTAGTACGAGTAGCAGTTGCAGTAGCGGTAGCTGAAGTAGTAGTAGTCACAGTAGCAATGGGACTATCATTACAAAAAATAATAGTAGTTGTAGTAGTAGTAGTAGCAGGAGTACTAGGAGTAATAGTTACCATAGTGGTAGCAATAATAATAGCAGCACTAGTAGTAGTAGAAGTAGTAGCGGTAGTGGTAGTAGTAGCGGTAGAAATTATAGTAGTAGCAATTGCATTAGTAGTAGGAGCAGTGGTAATGGTATTAGTGGTAGTAGCAACACAAACCCTACTACTACTCCTCCTCCTCCTCCTACTCCTACACCGACTGCCACTACTACTACTACTATGACTGTTACTGCTACTAATACTAGTTCTAAACCTAATACTCCAACTACTACTGCTACTACTACTACTTTTACTACCACTGCTACTCCTATTCCTACTACTACTAACTCTCCTACAACTGATACTATACAGTTGCTGCTGCAACTACTGCTGCTACTGCTGATGCTGCTACTACTACTACTACGATTACTGTAGCTACTACTACTATGGCAACCATTATAGGCGCTACTACTCCTCGTACTACTACTAGTCTACTACTACCACTCCTGACACTACTACTACTACTCCAACTCCAACAGCGACTACTGCTCCAACTACTACTACCAGTACCACTACAACAACGACTACTCCTAATACTATTCCGATTCCAACAACTACTAGTACTGCTACTACTCCAACTACTACTACTGCTGTTATTAGCAGCAATAATAGTAATAGTAGTAGAGTAGTGGCAGAAGTTGTACTATTAGTAGCAATAGTAGTAAAAGTAGTAGTAGTAGTAGTAGTAGTAGTAGTAGCAGCAGCAGTAGCAGAAGTAGTAGAAGTAGTAGTAGGAGCTGCGACAATAGTAGTCATAGTAGGTAGTATTCGTAGTTGCAGCAGGGGGAGGAGCAACAACAGTAGTAGTAGTAGTTGAAGCAATAACAGTACTAGCTGTTGTATCAGCAGTAGTAGTAATTGTAGTAGTATTAGTAGTAGTAGCTGTAGTAGTAGATGTAGCAGTGGTAGTAGTAGTAATTGTAGTAGTAGTGGTAGTAGCTGCAGCTGAGGAACAAATAGTAGTAGCAATAGTAAAGTTATTGTTAGTAGTAGTAACAGCAGTAATGGTAGTAATAGCAGTAGTTGCTGCAATAGTAGCCGTAGTTGTGGCAATAGTAGTGGGCGTAGTAGTAGTAGTAGTAGTAGTAGCTGTAGAAGTAGTAGTAGTAGTAGTAGTAGTAATAGTAGTAATAATAGTAGTAGAAGTAGTAGTAGTAGTAGTAATAGTAGGAGGAGGAGTAGCAGCAGCAGTAGTAGTAGTAGTAGTAGTAGTAGTAGTAGTTGTAGTAGTTAGTAGGAGTGGTAGTAGCAGTAGTAGTAATAGCAGTAGTAGTAGTAGCAGTAAAAGTAGTAGTAGTAGCAGCAACAACAACAACAGTTAGTAGTACTAGTGCTAGTAGCAGCAGCAGTAGTAGTAGTTGTAGTAGTCATAGTGGTAGTATTGCTATTACTACTACAACGACTAATACAACTACTACTGCTATTACAACTAATACTATTGTTGCTTCTTCTGCTACTACAACAATGACAACAATAACAACTACAACAACTACTGCTATTACCATTGCTACTACTACTACTATGACTGTTACTACTACTAATAATAATAATACTACTATAAATACTACTACTGCTACTATTGATACTACTACAACAACTTATGTACAACTACTGCTACTGCTGTTGCAGTTGGTTCCGCTATTACTACTACTACAACATCTATTGCTACTAGAACTACTTCTATCATAACTACTGCTACTATGGCTGCTGCTACTACTACAACTCCCACTACTATTACTATTGCTATTACTACTCCTACTACTACTGCTGCTGCTTCTACACCAACTCCTACTGCTACTTCTACTCCAACTACTACTACTCCTCCTACTATTACTACTAATACTACTATCACTACTACTATTACCACTACTACTACATCCACTACTACCACTACTATTACTAGTAGAATAACTACTACTTTTATTATAATTATTAGTATTGCTATTACTACTACAATGACTAATACAACTACTACTGCTATTACAACTAATACTACTATTGCTGCTTCTGCTACTACAACAATGACAACAATAACAACAACAACTACTACTACTATTACCATTGCTACTACTACTGCTATGACTGTTACTACTACTAATAATAATAATACTACTATAAATACTACTACTGCTACTATTGAAACTACTACAACAACTTATGCTACAACTACTGCTACTGCTGTTGCTTCTGGTTCCGCTATTACTACTACTACAACATCTATTACTACTAGAACTACTTCTATTATAACTACTGCTACTATGGCTGCTACTACTACTACAACTCCCACTACTATTACTACTGCTATTACTACTCCTACTACTACTACCGCAGCAACTAGTACTACTGTGGCTGCTCCTGCTACTACTACATCTGTTACTAGTACTAGTGCTATTACTATTACTTCTACTGCTAATACAACTACTATCATTACTGTTGCTACTGCTACTCCACAACTACTAGTAATACTACTGCTACTACAACTACGTCTGCTACAACTAGTATAACTACTACTGCAACTGCTACGATTTCTACTACTACGGTTGTTGCTTCTTCTGCTACTACTACTACAACTACTTCTACTACTCCTACTACTTCGTACTAGTACTACTACTACTACAACTCTTACTACTACTACTCCAACTTCTACTTCTACAACAAATCGTACAACTACAAGTAAGTACTACTACCACTACTCCTACTCCTACTCCTACTACAACTACTACTGCTGCTGCTGCTGCTACAAATACTACTACTACTGCTGTTGCTGCTGCTACTGCTGATGTAATTACTACTACCACTCCTACTATTTTTACCACTACTACTACAACTACTACTCCTTCTGCTACTACTCTTTCTGTCGCTTCGACTACTACTACTACTATTGCTACTACTCATGCTCTCGCTGTTGCTATTGCCGCTGCTACTACTGCTGGTGCTCATACTACTAGTACTTCTTTCTCAACAACAACAACAACTACTACTACTACTAGAACTCCAGCAGCTGTTACTACCACTCCTACTACTACTACAACTACGATTACTAGTACAAGTACTACTACTTCTAATGGGGCTACTCCTACTACTACAACTACTACTACCACTACAAGTGTTGCACCTACTAGTACAACTACTAAAACAACTGCTGCTACTACTACTCCTCCTCCTACTACCACTACGACTACTATAGCTACAACTATGGCTACTACTACTACTACTACTACAACAACAACAACAACTATCACTACTACTAGTCGTAGCATTATTACTACTGCTGCTACTACTACTGCTGCTACTACTAGTATTTGAACAACTACTATTACTGCTGCTGCTACTTCTACTACTATTATTACTACAAGCATTACTAAAACTATTAAACCTACTACTGCTACTACTACTACTGCTGCTACTGCTATTACCAGCACCACCACCACCACCACCACCACCACCACTGCTACTAATACTACTATTACTACTATGCTGCAGCTACTACTACTACTACACCTAGTCTTGCTCCTACTCCTACAATGAGTACTACAACTACTTCAACAACAACAATAACAACTATTATTAGTACTACTGCTGCTGCTGCTACAACTACTACTACTACAACAACAACAACTACTACTACTATAAACATTACTACAATTGCCACTACTACTACAACTATTGCTATTGTTGCTTCCACTACTACTATTGCAAGTAATGATACTCCTACTGCCACTATTGTTACTATAGCTGCTGCTACTACTGCTACTACTGCTGCTGCTACTACTACTGCTAGTTCGGCTACAACAACTACTGCTGCTACTACTGATACTACTACTGCTCCTACTGCTACTACTTCGTCTACTACTGCTACTGGTAATACAACTGCTAATACTACTGCTAATACTAGTACTACTACTATTACCTCTACTACTTCTATTGCAACTAGGAATACTACTACTACTTCTGCTACTACCACAACTACTAATGCCACCACCCCAACTACGACTTCTCATACTACTACTCATACTCCAAATCTGACTACTACTGCTAATACTACTACTACTACGATGACTACTACTACTAATATTGCTATAATTACTTCTGCTGCAACTGTTGCAGCTGCTAGTACTACCACCACTACTACTAATACTACTATTACCACTCCTACTACTACTACTACATCTACTACTCCTAGTGCTAGTGCTATTGATACTACAACTACTACTACTACAATAACAACTACAACTACAACTACTATTCCTACACCTACTCCTATAGCTACTCCTACAACTACTACAGCTGCTGCTACAAATACATCTACTACTACTATGATGACTACAATTGTTGTTGTTGCTGCGGCAGTTATTACAACTACTATTGTGACTACCATAAGAACAACTACAACAACAACGACTACTACTACTACTATAACTACTACTACTACTACTACTATGAGAACTACTACTACAACTACTACTATAGCTACTACTATGGAAATAACAAGTACAACTACTACAACTACTGCAACTGCCGCTACTACTACTACTACTACTCCTCCTCCTGCTACTACTACTACTAACACTCCAGTTACTAGTACTAGTACTAGTACTACTTCTACTTCTACCACTCCTACTACTACAACTACTACAACCACTACAACTACTAAAAGTACTACTACTACTACAACAACAACTACTCCTACTACAACTATTACACCTACTACTACTGCTACTACAACTAATGCTGCTGTTGTTACTACTACTACTACTACTACTACTACTATTATTACTATAATTGTGACTACTACTACTGCTACTACTAGTACTACTACAGCTACCAATATTTCTGCTACTATTATTGCTACTACTATTAACACTGCTGCAACTACCACCACTACTACTACTATTGCTAATGTTACTAATACTGCGACTACTATTACTACTGCTACAATTACTGCTACTACTGTAACTACTACTGCTACTACTACCACTTCTGCTACTACTACTAATGCCACTACTACTCCTATTACTACTACTATTACTACTACTACAATGGCTACTGAGGCTACTAGTACTCGTCCTACTACTACTTCTACCACTGCTTCGGCTACTACTACAACAACTACTGCAACTACTTGCACTACTACTACTACTACTACTACTACGACTACTACTACTATTACTACTACTACTACTACTACGACTACTACTATTACAACAACTACTACTCCTACTACTGCTGCTACTCCTACTATTAGAACTACAACTACTTCTTCAACTACTACATCTTCCCCTTCCACTACTGCTACTACTGCTACTTATACTACAACTACTATTACTACTACTGCTGCTACTAATAGTACTACTTCGACTACTATTACTACACCAACTACTACTCCTACTGCTACTCCTACTCCTTCTACTACTCCAACTACTACTACTACTACTCCTACTCCTTAGACTGGTTCTACTGCTACTACTACGACTACTAATTCCTCTTCCATAGCAACAATAACAACAACTACTACTACTAGAACTCACGCTGTTGCTGCTGCTACGTGTGCCACTACTACTCCTCCTACTACTACTACAATTATGACTACTACTTCTCATGCTGCTACTCCTATTACTACAACTACTAATACGATTACAACTACTACAACTACTACTATAGCTACTAAAACTACTGCTACTACAACGGCTGCGGCTGCGGCTGCTGCTACAAAGACTACTGCGACTTCTACTTCTACTCCTACGATTATTATTACTACATTTACTATAACTACTGCTGCCACTACTACAATTTCTACTACTACTACTGCGACTACTACCCCAACACCTACTCCTACTCGTACTACTACTACTACTACTGCTTCTGCTGCTGCTGCTGCTACCACTTCTTCTACAACTACTACAACTACAACTACTTCTACTACTACCACTATTACTACTACTACAGCTACTTCTACTACTACTACTACTACAACAACAACTACTACTATTATAAGCCCCACTAATACTTCTAGTACTACTATTGGTCCTACTACTACTACAACTACTGTTATGGCTACTACTACTACCACCACCACCACCACCACTACTCCTCTTAACACTCCTACTACTACTGCTGCGGCTCCTTCTACTACTACTATTACTTCTACCGCTCCTTCTACTACTACTACTACTACTTCTACTACTACTATTATAGGTACTACTATTGCTACTATAACTACTCTTACAACCATTGTTACTCATTCTACTACTTCTACTCCTACTACTAAAGCTAATACTAGTATTGTTGCTACTACAACTATGATGAATGCTACACTACAACTTCCACTACTATTTCTAATACTACTACTACAGTGACTACTACTACAGCTACTACAATGGCTACTACTACTACTACTGCTACTACTGCTACTACTACCACCATTGCTATTGCTGCTATAACGACTACTACTTGTATTACTACTATGACTACTACTTGTGCTGCCACTTCTCCTACTACTACTACTACTTCTCCTACTACTACTACTACTAGTATTAGAACTACTGCTACTTCTATTACTAATACTTCACCTACTATTACTACTTATTGTGCAACTACTCCTCCTATTGCAACATGGCCTACTTCTACTACTACCATAACTTCTAATAATACTACTACTAGTACAGTTGCTGCTGCAACTACTAGAACTACTACTACTACAACTGCTATGATGCCTACTACTACCGGTACTAATACTACTCTTGCTACCACTACTACTGCTGCTGCTGCTGCCGCTATTGCTTGTATGACTGCTACTACTACTGTTGCTGTGCCTACGGATACTAGTGCTACTAATGCTACGACTGCTACTACAGCTATTACTACTACTACTACAATTACAACTACTATGGCTACTACAATTGCTGCTACTACTGCTACAGCTGCAAGAACTACTACTACTATTAATAGTGTTACTACTGCTATGCTAGCTACTACTATAACTACTGCAACTGCTACTACTACTACCATTGCTACTGCTGCTACAAGGACTACTACTTGTACTATTACTATGACTACAACTTGTGCTGCAACTACTACTACTACTACAACTGCTACTAGTACTACTACTCCAACTACAACTGCTACCACTACTATTGCTACTACTACTACTGCTACTGCTACTACAACTACTGAAACTATTGCTATTACTACTATTACTACTGCTGCTAAAACAATAACCGCTACTTCTACTACTAGTTATACTACTATTGCTATTACTACTATTACTACTACTTCTTCCACTACTTCTACTACTACTGCTGCTACTTGTACTACTACTACTACTATTACTACTACTACTTCGACTAATACTGCTGCTGCTTCTACCACAACTACTACTATTACTACTAGTACTGCTACTACTACTACTAATACTGCTACTACTGCAGCTACTGCTACTACTACTACTACTACTGCAAGGACTACTACAACAACTACTACTACTGCAACAACAATAACAACAACGATGACTACTACTACTAGTGGTACCACTTCCACTATTAGTACTACTACTCTAACTACTACTTCTAATACTCCTGCTATAGCTCCTACCACTACTGTCTGTTGTTTCTATTACTGCTACTACTAATACTACTACCACTTCTACTGCTGCTACTACTACTACTAATACAACTACTACGTATACTACTTCTACTACTACAACTGCTATGACTACTACTGCTAGTACCACTGCTACTACTACTACTACTAATACAGCTACTACTATTGCTACTACTACTACTACTACTACTACTACTACCACTACTACTACTACTACTACTACTACTACTACTACTAGAACAACAACTGTTGCAACAACCTCTACTAATACTACTACTACTAGTGTTGTTACTACAACAACAACAACTACTAGTACTATCACAACTACTATTACTTCCACTACTACTACAACAACAATTACTACTATCACCACTACAACTGTTACTACTACTACTACCACTACTATTATGGCTACGCCTACTACTACTTCTACTACTGCTGCAACAATAACTAGTACTGCAACTACTACTACTACTACTACTACTACTAGTACTCCAATCATTGCAACTAAGACTACTGCTGCTGCTACTGCTGCTACAACTTTTATTACTGATGTTGCCACCATTACTACTACTATTGATACTACTACTACTACTGCAATTACTACTACTACTACTATTACTACTACAACTACTACTAGAACTAATACTATTACTTCTCCAACTTCTGCAACTATTACTATAACTACTACTAGTAGTTCTCCGACTTCTACTGCTACTATTACTACTACTACTACAGCTGCTACTACCCCTACTGCTACTGCAACTTCCACTACTACAATGGCCAATACTGCTATGACTGCTACCACTACTACTGCTGCTACTTTTGCTTTTAATGCTACTGCTGCAACAACTACTAGCTATAAGGACTACTACTACTACTACTAATAATGTTACTACTGCTAGTCCAGCTACTACTGTACTATTGCAACCATTACTACTACTACCATTGCTACTGCTGCTATAACGACTACTACTTGTACTACTACTATGACTACAACTTGTGCTGCAACTACAACTGCTACTACTTCTCCACCTATTACAACTACTGCTGCTACTACTACGATCTGTACTACTACTGTACTTTTCAAACTACAACTACTACTAATGCCACAACAACTGCTACCACTACTATTGCTACTACAACTACTACAACTGCTACTACGACTAATGCCACTACTACTACTACTGAAACTATTGCTATTCTACTATTACTTCTACTGCTAATACTAGTACCGCTAGTTCTACTACTACTTCTACAACCGATGCCACTACAACAACTACTACTACTACTAATGCCACAGCAACTGCTACCACTACTATTGCTACTACAACTACTACAACTGCTACTACGACTAATGCCACTACTACTACTACTGAAACTATTGCTATTACTACTATTACTTCTACTGCTAATACTACTACCGCTACTTCTACTACTACTTCTACAACCGATGCCACTACAACAACTACTACTACTACAACAATTCCTACTACTGCTGCTACTTGTACTACTACTACTATTACTACTACTACTTCGGCTACTACTACTATTGCTATTACCACTACTACTACTATTACTACTACTACTATTGCTACTACTACTAATACTGCTACTACTGTGGCTACTGCTACTACTACTGCTGCTGCTGCTGCAAGGACTACTACAACAACTACTACTACAACGGCAACAACAACAACAACAAAAACAACAACTACTACTAGTGGTACCACTTCTACTGTTAGTAGTATTGCACCAACTACTACTACTACTACTCCTGCTACTGCTCCTACCACTACTGCTTCTTCTACTACAACAACTATTAATACTATTACTACTTCTGTTGCTTCTACTACAACTACTACTAATACTATTACTGCCACAACTACTACTTCTACTATTATTGCCGCTAATGCTACTACTACAACAACTATTGCTACCTATACTACAGCTAGTACAACAACTACAATTACTTCTCTAACTTCGACTACTACTGCAAGTAATACTACAGATACTACTACTGCTAATGTTGTTGCAACTACTACTAGCACAATGGCTACTAGTACAACTGCTACAATGGCTACTACTGCTACCACTACTACTGCTTTGACTACTACTACTACTTATTGTACTTCTACTGCTCTGACTGCAACATGCACTATTTCTACTACAACCACTTGTTCGTGTACTACTACTACTAGCACAACTGCTACTACTACCACTAGAACTATTGCTACTACAACTGCTACTTCAACTTCAAAACTTACTGGTACTACAACTGTTACAGCTACTGCCACTGCTCCCGCTACTACTAAAACAATTACTACTACCACCACTACTACCGGAGCTACTACCACTACAACTATGACAACAACAATGACTACTACTTCAACTAATGCAACGACTACTACTACAACAATTTGTACTACTACTATTACTACTATTACTACTACAAGTTCAACTACTACTACTACTGCTACTACAACTACAACTACTACAACAACTACTTCTACTACAACTATTGCTAGTGCTACACTAGCTACTGCTATTACCGCTACAACTGCTCCTACTACTACTACGCTGCTGTTGCTACTGCTACTACTACTACTACCAATACTACTACTACTACTACTACTATCGCAACTACAGTTACTACGACTTCTACTACTACAACAATTACTACTACCACTACTACTACTACTGCTGCTACAACTACCACTACTATTACATCTACTACTACTAGTACTTCTACTACTACTACTACTACTACAACTAGTACTATAACTACTACTACTACTACTACTTTTTTCACTATTACTACTACTACTACTTTTTTCACTATTACTACTACTTTTATGACTACTACTACTGCTACAACAATTACTACTACCACTACTACTACTACTACTACTGCGACTACTACTACAACTAATACTATTACTTCTCCAACTTCTACTGCTACTACTACTACTACTACTACTACTACTACTACTACCACCACTACTACTACTACTACTATAGCTACTACTGCCGCTACTGCTACTGCAACTACCACTACTACAATGGCCCCTACTGCTACTACTGCTACAACAACTATTGCTGCTACTTCTGCAACTACTACTACTACTATTACTTCTATTAGTATTAGAACGACTGCTACTTCTCCTACTACTACTACTTATTGTACTACTACAACTCCTACTGCAACTTGCTCTACTTCTACTACTACCACTACATCTAGTACTACCACTACAAATACAACTACTACTAGTACAATTGCTACTACTATTACTCGAACTACTACTACTACAATTGCTACTATGGCTACTACTACTACTGGTGCTACTACCGGTCCCTCTACTACCACTACTCCTTCTGCTACTAAGGCTGCTGCTACTATTTTACTTCTCCAACTACAACCACTACTTCTACTACAACTACTACTGCTTCTACAACAACTACTACTACTATTGCTATTATTATTACTACTGCTACTACTATGACTACTGCAACTACAACTACTACTGAAACTATTGCTATTACTACTATTACTAATACTAATAATATAGCAACTACTTCTACTACTACTACTACTACTACTCCAACTGCTACTGCTACTCCTACTACTGTTACTCCAATTGCTACTGCTACTACAACCATGACCACCACCACTACTACTACTTCTACTGCTGCTGCTACAACTACTACTAATACTATTACTACTATTACTACGACCACAACAACTACTTCTACTATTATTAGCACTATTGCTACTAATACAACAACTACCACTACTCCTACTATAGCTACTACAACTACTACTATTACTTCTCCAACTTCTACTATGACTTCTACTACTACTACAACTACTGCTACCGCTACTACTACTGTAACTACTACTGTTACTATTGCTTACACTATTACTACCGCTACTACTGCTCCAACTGTAACCACTACTACTTCTACTAGTATTAGAACTACCACTACTTCTACTACTACTACTTCTCCTACTACTAGTACCACTTATTGTACTACTACTGCTCCAATTGCAACATGCCCTACTTCTACTACTACAACTACTTCCAATACTACTACTACTAGTACAATTGTTGCTACTACTACTCGAACTACTACTACTACAACTGCTACTACAGCTACTATTACTACTGGTACTACTACTGCTCTTGCTACCACTATTACTGCTGCTGCTGCAACTACTGATGTTGCGGCTATTACTGGTATGACTACTACTACTGCTGCTGCTGCTACTATGGCGACTACTGCTACTAATGCTCCGACTGCAACTACAGCTATTACTACTACTACTACAATTGCTACTACCACTACGACTACACTACTACTGCTACTACTGTTATAGCTGCAAGAACTACCACTACTACTAATACTGTTACAACTGCTACTCCAGCTACTACTATTACTATTGCAACTGCTATACTACTACCATTGCTACTGCTGCTACAAAGACTACTACTTGTACTACTACTGTGACAACTACTTTTACTGCAACTGCAATGATTACTACTCCTCGTACTAGCACAACTACTTAGCTACGACTAAGGCGAATGCTACTGCTCTTCTTCTCCAACTATAACTACTATTGCCACCACAACTGCTACCAATACTATTACTACTACTACTGCTGTTGCTGCTACTACAACTACTGCCACTATTACTACTACTGAAACAATTGCTATTATTACTATTACCACTACTGCTAATACAACTACCACTACTTCTACTACTACTTCTATAGCCAATGCCACTACAACTACTACTAATACAATAACAATTGCTACTATTGCTGCTACTTGTACCATTACGATTATTACTACTACTGCTACTACCACAACTACTACTATTACTACTACTAATACTGCTACTACTACGGCTATTGCTACTACTACTACTACTGCAATGACTACTACAATAACTGCTACTACTACTACTACTACAACAACAACAACAACAACTACTACTACTACTAGTGGTACAAATTCTACTATTAGTACTACTACTCCAACTACTTCTACTACTAGTCCTTCTACCGCTCCTACTACTACTGTTTCTTCTTCTACTACTAATACTACTACTACTTCTGGTGCTACTACTACCACTAACACTGCTAGAACTACTGCTTCTACTTATGTGACTACTACGACAACTACTACTAGTACTACTACTACTGCTACTACTCCTACTACTACTGCTACTAAAACTGCAACTACTAGTACAACTACTACTATTACAACTGCTGCTGCTGCAGCTACTACTACTCCTACTATAAAAACTACCACAACTACTAGTACTACTTCTACTAGCGCTCCTGCAATTGCTGCTACTACTACTGCCATTACTCCAACCACCACTACTACTACTAGTGCAACTACTGCTGCTAGGACTATTACGGCTACAACAACTACTACTACTACAATTGCAACTACTACTGCTACTCCTCCTCCTCCTCCTCCTACTACTACTATTTGTGCTCTAACTCCTACTCCTCGTACCCCTCATCCAACTACGACTAGTACAACTACTACTACTCCTACACCTACCCCAACACCTTCTACGACTACTGCTACTCATACTATTACTTCTACTACTACTACTACTACTACTACTATTATTACTACTACTACTACTTCTGCTACTGCTGCTACTACTATTACTACAACTACTACTATTACTACTATTACTTCTACAAATACAACTACTCCAACTACTATTACTACAAAGACTACTCCTACTACTACTACTATTACTACTACTACTACTTTTGGTACTATTGCTGTTGTTGCTGCTACTACTACTACTACTATTACTACAACTGCTGCTACTATTACTGCTGCTGCTATTACTACTGCTACTCCTACTACTACTACTACTACTACTACTACTACTACTACTACTTCTTCTTCTTCTTCTTCTTCTTCTTCTGCTGCTGCTGCTACTGCTCCTACAACAATAACAACAACAACTACTGCTATTGCTACAGCTGCTGCAACTACAATAGCTACTGCTACTACGACTGCCACTACTACTTCTAATACTACTACTATTGCTACTACTATTATTACTAGCAGTGCTACTCCTATTGCAAATACTAATACTACTACTACTACGACTACCCCTACTGCTACCCCTACTCCTACTACTATTACTGCTACAATTACTACTATTGCTACTATAACTACTGCTACTCCTACTAAAGCTGCTATTACTAGAACAAGTGCTATCACAACAATTACTAGTACTAGTACAAGAACCACAATAACTACTACTACTCTTATTACTACTATGGCTGCTGTTGCAGCTGCTACTACTACTACTACTACTAATAATACTACTACTACTACTACTAATACTAATTCTACCGCTACTACTATGACCACTACTACTATAACTACTGCTTCTGCAACTATTCATGCTACTACTACTACTATGACCACTACTACGACTACTACTACCGTTACTACTCCTGCTAATACTACTAATTTTGCTACTACTACTACAACTTCTAGTACTACTACATCTACACTACTAATACTAATCCTATTACTACAGCACTACTATAACTACTACTATCTGTATTAATTCTACACCTACAACTACTACCATTATTGCTACCAATACTACTATTAATAATAACACTACTATCACAACTACTCCTTTTACTATTACTACTACTACTACTATTGATGCCACTGCTGATACTACTACTACTGCTACTGCCAGTAAAAATACTACTACTACTCCTCCTCCTCCTATTGCTTCTGTTACTACTGCTACAACTTGTATGACTACTACTACTACTACTATTACTAGTACCACTAATACTACAATTACAACAACAAGAATTACTACTACTACTAACCACTACTATTCATCCACCTACTAGTACTACTACTATCACTACGACTAATACTACTACTACTACTACTACAACTAGGACTCCTAATCCAACTCCTACTCCTACTACTATTCCAATTACTACTTCTGCTACTACTACTATAACTTCTACTACTACTAGCACCACCACTACTGCTGCTGTCACTGCAGCATCTATTATTATTGGTTCTACTACTAGTTCTGTTGCTACAACTTCTAGCACCGCTAATTCTACCACCACCACCACCACTACTACTACTACTACTACTTCTACTACTACTAGTCGTGCTACTACTACTACTATAACTACTACTACTATTACTACTTCTACTGTAACTACTACAGCTACTACTATAACTGCCACTACTACCACAACTACTAATATTAGTCATATGACTATTACTAATACTACTACTGCTACTGCTACCACACTACTATGAGTACTACTACTATAACTACTCCTGTTGCTGCTGCTACTACTACTCCTACTACTACTACTCTTATGGCTACAACAACTACTTCTTATACTACTACTTCTACAGCTGCTACTTCTACTTCTACTACTACTTCTACTACAATTGCTACAACTACTACTAGTCCTTCGGCTATTAATACTACAACTACTACACTTCCACTACTTTTACTATTGTTGCTACTACTGCTGTTGCTACAACTACTACTCCAACTCCTGCTCCTACTACTACTACTACTACTCCTACTAGTTCTACTACTAATCTACTATTACACCTACTAAACCACTGCAACTACTTCTACTACCACTACTGCTGCTACTACTACTATTGCTACTACAATTGCTACTGCTACTGCTACTACTACTGTGGTTACTAAGACAACAACTACTACTACTACTGCTGCTGTTGTTGTTGCTACTACTACTGCTACTACTACAGCAACTATTTTTACTACTATTGCTACTACTCCGACTCCTACTACTACTACTACTACTTCTACAAGTACAACTACTCCTATTACTACTTCTGCTACAACTAATACAACTACAGCTCCTACTACCGCTACTACTACAACCACTACTACTACTGCTACTACGTCTACTACTACTTCTACTAGTACTACTATGACTACTTCGAGAACTACTACTACAACTACTACTACTTCCACTACCACAACTGTTATTACTACTGATACTTCAACTATAACTACTGAGGCTACTAATGCTACTACTACTGCTACAACTATTGCTGTTGTTGTTTCTACTGCTATTACTACTAGGATAACTATTTCTAATAATACTGCTACTACTTCTACCATTACAACAATAACTACTACCACTACTACTACTATCGCTATTATTTCTACAACAACAACTACTATTACGATTACTGCTGCTACTACTTCTTCTCTTGCTACTGATATTGCAACTACTCCTACTAGTACTACTAGTACCACTATTGCTATTATACTACAACTACTACAACTACCACTACCACTACTACTATAACTACTACAACTACTACTCCAACAACTACAGCGGCTACTACTATTACTACTGTTAGAACTACAACAACAACAACTACTACTACTACTACAACCACTTCTATTACAGGTACTGCCGCTAATATTACAACTACTACTAGTACTACAACTACAACTTCTGCTACTTCTACTTTTGCTACTACTACTATTGCTACAAATAATACTACTGCTATTGCTGTACTTCTGCTATTACCAGTACTGCTACTACATACACAACAACTACTGATACTGCTAATACAACTACAAATAGTACTATTGCTACTACTACTACTACTACTACTACAACAACAACAACAACAACAAAAACTATTACTACTACTACTACTACTTCTATAGCTGCTATTACTACTAATGCTACTATTGCTGCTGCTGCTACTACGATTGCTCCTACTACTTCTCTTGCTGCTGCTGCTGCTGCTATTGCTACTACTACTACTACTGCAAGTAAAGCTACTACTGCCACAAATGTTGTTGCTGCAACTACTACTACTACAACTACTGCAGCTACTACTTTCACGATTACTACTGCTACTCCCGCTATAACTACTAATGTTACTTATACTACTATTGCTAGCACTACTACTGCTGCTACTACAACAACTTCTACGATCGCGGCTGATGTTACAACAACTACTACTATAGCAACTACTACCATTGTTACTGTTGCTGCTATTGTTGCTGCTACAGCTAATTCTGCTATTACTGCTGCTACTGCTAGTGTAACTACTTCTACTACAACAATGACTAAGACTAATAGTACTTACACTACAACTAGTACTGCTGCTACTACTGCAGCTACTGCTACTACTACTATTGCTGCTGCTGCTGCTACTACTACTACTGCTGCTGCTACTACTACTACTGCTGGTGCTGCTACTAGTATAACTACTTCTACTACTACTACTAACACCACTACTGCTGCTACTACTGTTGTTGTTTCTACTACCATTACTACTACTTCTTTTTCTTCTTCTTCTACTACTACTATTGCTACTACTACTACTCCTGCTACTACTACTACTATTACTACTACTGCTGCTGCTTCCACTGCTACTACTACTACTACTATGGCTACTACTGCTATGACTACTACTATTACGATTATTGTTGCTACTTTTGCTATTACTGCAACTACTATTACTAATACGACTACTACTAGTGCCATTGTTGTAACTAATGCTATGATTACGGTTACCACTGGTACTGTTACTGCTACTAATACTATTGCTACTACTACTTCAGCCACAACAACAACTACTACCACCACTAGTACTATAACTGTTGCTACTACTCCTTCAACTACTTCTACTATAACTACTACTGCTATTATTGCTACTACTACTACTACTGTTGCAACTACCTCTACAGCAACTTCATCTACTACAACTATTCCAAATACTACTGCTCCTACTCCTAGTACTACTATTACCACTACAAACACAACTACAACTACCGCTACTACTAGTACTAGACCTAAGACTCTGACTGTTACTACTACTACTACAACAACTACTACTACTAGCACTACTAATGCTGCTACAGCTACTACTACTACGGTTTCTACGACTACTACTACTAGCACTACCGCTACTACTACTACAATAGCTATTATTACTACTACTGCTATACTACTACTAATACTACTACTACTACTATCTCTACTACTTGTTACTACTACTACTACTACTACTACTACTACTACTACTACGACTACTGCTATTACTACTACTACTACCACTACTAGTTCTAGTACTTCTACTACTGCTACTACTACTAGTATTAGTACTACTACTACTACTAGTACTACTGCTACAACTCCTACTACTAGAACAACAACTACTACTACCTCTACTCCTATTATTACTACTACTCCTACTATAACTACTTGTACTCTTACTACTGCTGCTACTACTATTGCTAGTCCTACTACTCCTGCTATGACTACTACAACTCCCCCTACTACTATTACTACTACTGCTCCTACTACTGCCCCTGCTCCTTCACCGACTACTATAACTACTACAACTTCTACAACAACAACTACTACTGCTACATCTCTTTCGAGTACTACTACTACAACTACTATTACAACTACTTCTACTATTATTAGTACTACTATAGCTACTATTGTACTATTACTACTACTACTACTGCAACTGCTACTGCCCCTACTACTACTACTTCTATTACTACAACAGCTACTAATACTACTGCTGCTACAGCTACAACTCCTAGTACTACTGCTACTACAACTACTATTACTAAGATTACTAGTACTAGTACTAGTACTACTGCTACTACTCATACACCACCTCCTACCCATAAAACTACACCTACTATTAGTTCTGCTACTATAATTACTACTACTCCTGTTACTGCTACTACTAACACTACTACTGCTATTACTACTACTACTACTTCTACTACTACAACGACTTCTGCTACTACTATAACAACAACAACTACTACTATTACTACTATTGCTATTTTTGCTACTACTACTACTATTACTTCTACTAGTGCTACTACAACTATGCCTACTGCTACTGCTACTACTTCTACTACTACTACTACCACTACTAATATTACTACTAGTATGGCTACAATTACTACTATCGTTACTACTTGTACTACTACTACTGCTCCTACAACAACAACTACAACTACTACTCCTACTGCTATTACTACTACTACTATTACCACTTTGGCAACAACCACTACTGCTACTACGACTACTGCTTCTACTACTACAATAATTGCTGCTCCTGCTACTACTACTACTTCTACTATAACTGCTACTACAATTACTACTTCTATTGCTACTTCTACTACTACTACAAATACTACTACTACTCCTCCTACTCCTATTGCTACTACTACTACCCCTGCTCCGACTATTACCTCCGCCCTAACACCAACTCCAATTATAGCGACAATTGCTACTACTAATACCACTACTACTACTGCAACTACTTCTACTATAGGTACTTATACTATTACTAGTACTACTACTAGGAGTACTTCTACTACAACTATTACTAGTAGTTCAACTACTACGACTTCTACTACTACTACTACTTATACATCTACTACAACTACTGCTACTAGTACTACTACTACTACTACTTATACATCTACTACAACTACTGCTACTAGTACTACTGCTACTATAACTACAACAACCACTACAACTATTACTACTACTACTACTATTTCTACTACTTTTGCAACTACTACTACTACTTTTGCTACTACTACTACTACACCTATTATTATAAATACTACTCCTACTATTACTAATACTATTGCTACTATTGCCTCTACTACTCTTACTACTACTACTGCTGCTGCTACTACCACTAGTATTGCTTCCACTAATGTTGCTGCTACTATTACTATTATTACAACACGTACTACTACTACTACTTCTACTTTTAGTGCTACTACTGCAGGTACTTCTATTGCTACTCCTACTCCTCCTCCTCCTCCTCCTACTACTACTTCTACTCCTACTACTACCCCTACTCCTACACCTACTCCTATTACGACTAGTACTACTACTGTAATAGCTACTGCTGTTACTACTGCTACTACTACTACAACAACTACCACTACTGCTGCTGCTAATGCTGCAACACCTAGTGCGACTACTACTACTACAACTACTACAACTACTACTAGAACTTCTATTGCTACTACTACTACAATAACAACAACTACTACTACTACTACTACTACTTCTTCTTCTTCTTCTACTACTCCTCCTCTCCTTCTACTATTACTACTACTATTACTACTAATACTACTACTACAGCTACTTCCGCTACTACAACTATGCGTACACCAACTCCTACTTCTGAAACTACACCTACTACTACTACTATCGAAATTACTATTATTATACTACTCAGATTTCTGCTACTACTACTACTTTTTCTGCTACTGCTACTACTGATACTACAACAACAACAACTACTACTATTACTACCACTCTTGCTACTACTACTACTATGACAACAGCTTCTATTGCTGCTACTACTACTACTGCTACTGCTACCACCTTTAGTACTACTACTACTGCTACTATTACTACACTTCTACTACAACTATTCCTACTAGCACAACTACAACTCCCACAACTATTCTTATTCCTACTACTAATACTACTACTACTACAACTACTACTTCTACGACTACAACTATTGCTACTACTACTGCTACCACTGCTACCACTACTACTACTACTACTACTTCTACTCCAACTACTGCTACTACCACTAATCCTCCTGCTCCTACTAATGCAATGATTACTTCTGCTGCTACAACAACAACAACAACTGATACTACTACTACAATGACTACTACTACTACTACTACTACTACTACCACCACCACCACTGCAACAACTACTACTACTGCTACCTCAACTACTACTACTGTTGCTCCTACTACCACTACAACTACTACACCTATTACTACTACTATTGCTATTACTACTGCTATTACTATTACTATTACTATTACTACGACTACTACTTCTACTACAATTACTATTACTAATGCTACATCTACTTCTCTTACTGCTACCACTACTGCTAGTACCACTACTGTTGCTTCTACTACTACTACTGCTGCTGCTGCTGCTATTACTCCTGCTACAACTACTACTACTACTGCTACTCCTACGACCCGTACTTCAACCCCTACTACTATTACTACTACTACAACTAGCTGTAGTAGTACTACTACTACTTGTACTACTACTACGATAACAACTATTAATGCTACTTCTACTACTACTAACTCTGCTGCTACTACTACTGCTATGACTAATTCAGTTATTGCTATTACTATTGCTCTTCCTAGTACTACTGCTGCCACTACAACTACTACTATAATTGCTATAGTTAGTATTACTACTACTCCTGCTGCTATAACTCCTACAACTACAACAACAACTACTACTATTACTACTGCCATGACAACTACAACAACTACGACAACTACTAGTACTTCTGCTACTACTACTGCTACTACTATTACTACTACTACTACAACTACTACTAGTAGTACTACTACTATGACCACTCATACCGCTACTACTACTACTACTACTACAACAACAACAACAACAACAACAACAACTACTGCTATTACTACAACTACAACTACTACTACTACAACAACAACAACTACTACTACAACTACTACTCCTACAACTTCTGCTAATCCCCCTAATACTACTAATTCTACAACTACTACACCTACTACTACTGCTTCTTCTAGTACTGCTACTACAGCTGCTGCTACTAATACCACTACAACTACTACTCCTAATACTGTTACCACTCGTGCTACTACTACTACTTTGACAACTACAACTAATACAGCAACAACAACAACAACAATAACTATACTACTACTACTACAACTACAACTACAACTACAATAACTATTACAACTACAACTTCTACCACTTCGACTACTACTACTACTACCTTTAGTACTACTATAACTGTGACTACTACTTCTCTACTACTACTACAACCATTCCTATTAGTACTACTACTATTCCCACAATGACTACTATTAGAGCTGCCAATATTCCTGCTACTACTACAGCAACAACTACTACTACTCCAACAGCAACTACTACTACTCCTACTACTACTCAACTACTACTGCTACTACTGTTTCTACTTCTAATACTACTACTACTACTACTCCTCCTCCTCTTACAACTACAACTACTGGTTCTACTACTACTCCAACCACTGCTACTATTTCTCCTAGCACTACTACTACTATTACTACTACCACTACTACTAAAACTACTTCTACTCCTACTATTACTCTTA
>RXID01016759.1:0-26340 GCA_005019695.1 Trichopus zeylanicus subsp. travancoricus
CTAATACTACAACTACTACTACTACCACTACTCCTACTACTATTGATGCTACTGCTTCTAGTACTACTACTGCGAGTACGACTACTCCTTCCACTACTATGTCTCTGACTACTACTCCAGCTACAACTGCTACTACTACTCCACTACAACTACAACTGCAACTGCTTGAATTACTACTACTCCTACAACTACTACTATTACTACTACAAATACTACTACTACAGCTACTACCATCACAACTACTCCTACTGCTACTTCTGCTACTCGTACTACTACCATTACTTATTATAATACTATAATTACACCTACGACTACTACAACTACTCATATTGATACTACTACTTCTCCTACTACTACCATTATTATTACTACTACAATAATTAGTACAAATTCTCCTACTACGACAACAAATACTATTAATACTACTACTCCTACTACTACTACTCCTCCTACTACTGCTACTACTACTAATACTACTACAACTACGATTACAGCTACTGCTACTATGACTACTACAACTACAATAACTACTATTACAACTACTACTAGTACCACCACCACCACCACTACTACTACTACTACTACGACTACTACTGCTACTACTACTACTACAACAACAACTACTCCCACTACTGCTACTACTACTATTATGTTTATTACAACAACTACTACTACTATTACTACCACTATGGCAACAACTAGTACTATTCTTCAAACTACTACTACTACTACTATTACTACTACACCTACACCTACTACTACTGCTACTACTACTCTACTACTACTACTACTACTACTACTACTACTACTACTACAACTACTACAACTACTACAGCTGCCACTACTACATCGACTACTACAGCTAGTATGACTACTACTATTTTAACAATTACTACTCCTACTACTACATCTGCCACTCCTACTACAACTACTACTACTACTACTACCACCACCACCACCACCACCACTACTACCACTAGTCCTCCTCCTCCTCCTCCCTCTATTACTACTATGACTATGATTACTACAACTACTACAACTCCTACTACAATGACTAATACTACTACAACTACTACTATGACTACTATTTCTACTTCCATAACTACTATTGCTTCCACTATGACTGCTACTACTACAACTACTATGACATCCACTATTACTACTACTGCTACTACTATGACTACTATTTCTACTACCACTGTTACTACTATTTCCACTATAATTGCTACTACTACAACTACTACTTCTAGTACTACTTCTACTACTACAACAACAACTATTATTAATACTAATACTATAACAACAATAACAACTACAACTACTACTATCCTATAGCTACTACTACAACCCCTACTACTACCACTTCTACAACTATTGCTACCACGACTGCTTCTACAACTTCTACTAGTACTACTACACCTACTACTTCTACTGCTGCTGCTACTACTACTACTACTGTTACTACTGCCACTACTACTACTTTTGTTGCTACTCCTAGTACTACACTGCTACTACAACTACTGCTCCAACTACTACTTCTATGATTATTACTACTACTACTCCTACTATTGCTACTACTACTATTACTACTAATATTACTATTGCTTCTCCAAGTCCTATTACTACTCCTACTCCTACCCGTACTACTAGTACTACTACTAATACTGCTACTACACTAACTACTATTACTACTGCTACTCCTACTCTAATTGCTACACCTAATACTTCTCCCACTACTGCTACTAGTACTTCTACTGCTGTTACTATTTCTAGTACTACTATCAGCACTCCTGCTACTACTTCTGCTACTAATACTTCCACTGCTATTGCTGCTATGACTTCTACCTCTACTTCTACTACTACTACTTGTGGCAGTAACAATAGCACTAGGAGTAGTAGCAGTAGTAGTAGTTGGAGAACTAGTAGTAGTAGCTATAGTAGTGAAAGTAGTAGCAGCAATAGTAGTAGTAGTACCAGTAGTAATAGAAGTAATAATAGCAGCAGTGGTAGTAGTATTAATAGGAGTGACAGTGCTAGTATTAGTAGTAGTAGTGGTAGTAGTATTAGTAGTCGTGGTGGTGGTGGTGGTGGTAGTAGTAGTAGTAGTAGTAGTAGTAGTAGCAGGAGTAGTAGTAGTAGTACTAAGAGTAGTAGTAGTCGTATTCATGGTAGTAGTTGTAGAATTTGTAATAATAATAGCCGCAATCGTAGTTGTCGTAGCAAAAGTAGTAGTTGTATAAGTAGCAATAGTAGGAGAAGTAGTATTAGTAGCAGTTATAATTATAATTGCAAAAGTAGTAGTACTAGTAATAGTAATACTAGTAGCAGCAGTAGTAGTATTAGTAGGAGCAGTAGTAGTTCTAGTAACATAAGTAGTAGTAGCAGCAGCAGTAGTGATAGTAGTAGTAGTAGCAATAGTAGCAGTAGTAGTAATAGTAGTATTACTAGTAGTGGTAGTAGTAGGAGTAGCAATAGCAGTAGTAGTAGTGGTAACAGAAGTAGTAGGAGTAGTAGTTGTAATTCTAGTAGTAGTAGCAGTAGTAGTAATTGCAATAGTAGATGTAGTGGCAGTAGTAGTAGTAGATGTAGTAGTAGTTGTTATTGTAGTAGTAGTAGTAGTAATAATAATAGTATTAATAGTAATAGTTGTAGTATTAGGAGCAGCAACAACAACAGCAGTAGTAGTATTAGTAGTAGTGGTAGTAGAAGGAAGAGTAGCCGTAGTAGTTGAAATAGAAGTAGTAGTAGGAGTAGTAGTAGAAGTAGTAGTAGTAATAGTAGAACTAGCTATTATAGTAGTTGTAGCAGAAGTAGCAGCAGTGCTGGTAGTAGTAGTAGTAGTAGTAGTAGTAGTAGCAGTAGTAGTAGTTGTTGTGTTACTAGTAGTAGCAATAGTGTTAGTAGTAGTAGTTGAAGTAGTAGTTATAGTCAGAGTAGGTTTAGAAGTATGAGTAGTAGTAGTTTGATTAGTAGTAGTAGGTGTAGTTGTAATCAGAGTTGTAATAGTAGTAGTAGCGGTAGGAGTAGGTGTAGTAATAGAAGTAATAGATGTTGTAGCGGTAATAGTAGAAGCTATAGTAGTATTAGGAGTAATAGTAGGAGTAGTAGTAGCAGTTTTTTTAGCAATAGTAGTAGCAGAAGTAGTTGTAGTAGTATTAGTAGTAATAGTATTAGTAGTAGTAGTGGTAGTAGTAGTAGCTATTGAAGTGGTAGTAGTCGTAATAGTAGTAGTAGTTGTAGTAGTAGTAGCAGCATTAATAGTAGCAGTAGTGGTAGTAGTAGTGTTCATAGTAGTAGGTATAGGAGTGGTAGTTCAAACAGCACCAGTAGTGGTATTCATAGCAGTAGTTATTGTAGCAGTAGTGGTGGTAGTAGTAGTAGTAGCGGTAGTAGTAGTAGTAGTAGTAGCAATAGAAGTTGTAGTAATAATAACATTGGTCGTAGTAGGGGTAGTAGCTGTATAGTAGGTGGAGAAGCAGTAGTGGTAGTAGCAGTTTTAGCTGTAGGAGAAGAAGTGGGCATAGGAGTTGGAGAAGTAGGTATAGTAGTAGTAGTAGCGGTAGCTGCAATAGTAGTAGTTGCAGCAGTAGTAGTAGTATTAGGAGGTGCAGTAATAGTAGTAATAGTAGTAGCGACAACTACTACAACTGTAGCAGCAGCAGCAGCAACAGTAGCAGTTGAAGTAGTATTAGTAGCAAAAGTAGTAGTAGCAGTAATAGTAATAGTAGTAGAAAAAGTATTAGTAGCAATAGTAACAATAGAAGTAGTAGAAGTAGAGTGGTAGTACTGTGATAGTAGTAGCAGTAGCAGCAGAAGCAGTTGCTGCAGTAGTAGTAGAAGTAGTAGTGCCAGTAATAGTAGTATTCATAGTAGTAGTAATCATAGTAGTAGTGGTAGACATAGTACTAGTAGTAGTAGCAGTAGCAGTAGCATCAACTGCTCCAATAACAGTAGTAGTAGTTACAGTAGCAGTAGTTGTAGTGATAGTAATAGTAGTTATAGCAATAGCAGTTGTAGTAGTCGTAGTGGAAGTTGTAGCAGTAGCAATAGTACCAGTAGTAGTTACAGTAATCATAGTTGGGGAAGTAGTAGTAGTAGCCATTATGGCAAAAGTAGTAGTAATAGCTGTGTTAGCAGAATAGTAGCAGCAGTAGCAGTATTAGTAATAGTAGTAGTAGTAGAAATAGTAGCAGCTATGGTAGTAGTAGTAGTTGGAGCAACAGTGGCAGTATTAGTAGTGTTAGTAGCAATAGTAGTGGTGGTGGTAGTAGTAGTAGTAGGAGTAGTAGTAGTAGTGGTATTAGTAGTAGTTGTTTTAATAATAATTGCCGCCGTCACAGTAGTGGCAGCTATAGTGGCAGTAGTAGCAGAAGTAGTTGTAGTAGTTGTAGCAGTAGTAGCAGAAGTTGTTATAGTAGCAATCATAGTTGTAGTTGCAGAAGTAGTAGAGTTTTAGTAGTAGTATTAATAGTAATACTAGTATTAGCAGTAGTGGTATTAGTTGG
Source organism: Trichopus zeylanicus subsp. travancoricus (assembly GCA_005019695.1). NCBI lineage: Eukaryota > Viridiplantae > Streptophyta > Magnoliopsida > Dioscoreales > Dioscoreaceae > Trichopus > Trichopus zeylanicus. The sequence goes on from RXID01016759.1 coordinate 4,506, forward strand.
AGTAGTAGTTGTAGTAGTATTAGTAGCAGTATTAGCAGTATTACTACAAGTAGTAGTTGTAGTAGTAGTACTAGCAAGAGTCATAGCGAAAGCGCTAGTAGCAGTAGTAGTAGCTGTAGTTGTTGTTGTAGCGGCAGTAGTAGTTGAAGCAACAGTAGTAGTAGTAGGAGTAGTAGTTGAAGCAGTTGTGGCAATAGCAGTACTAAGAGTAGTTGCTGTGGTAGTTGTAGTAGTGGTATTGTAGTAACAGTTGTTATTATACTGGTAGTACTTGTTTTAGTAGTAGCAGTAGGGGCGATAGTTGCAACAAGAATAGTAGTACCAGAAGTAGTAGTAGTGGTACTAATAGTAGTAGTAACAGAAGTAGTTGCTTTAGTAGAGCAGTAGTAGTAGTTATAGTAGTAGTTGTAGTCGAAGTAGTAGGAGGGGTAGTATCATTAGCAGCAGTAGCAACAACAACAACAGCAGTGGTAGTAATTGTTCTAATAGTAGCTGGATTAGTAGTTGGAGTACTAGTGGTAGTAATAGTCATAGTAGTAGTAGTTGTTGTAGTAATAGAGATCATAGTAATATTTGTAGTTGTAGACATAATAGTGGAAGTAGTTGTAGGAGTATAACTCATCGTAGTAGTAGCAATTGTAGCAGCAGTAGTAGTATAGTAGTACTAGTACTAGTAGTAGTAGTAGGTGCCACAGTAGTAGCAAAAGTCGTAGTAGTAGGAATTATAGAAGTATTATTTGGAGTAGTAGTAGTAGTAGCAGTAGTTATAGCTTTTGCAGTAGTAGTAGCAGTAGTTGCAGGAGTAGTAGTAGTCATAGTAGTTGTAATAGTTTTAGCGGTAGTAGTAGTAGCAATAGCTATTATAGTAGTAGTAGCAATAGTATAAGTTGTAGTGGTAGGAGAAGTAGTAGTAGTAGTTGAAGTTGCAGTTGTAGTTTTAGTAGTAGAAGTATTATCAGTTGTAGTAGTTGTTGTATTAGCAGTAGTAGTGGTAATTACAGTAGTAGCTGAAGTAGCAACAGTAGGAGCAGCAGAAGTAGAAGTACTAGTCATAGTCATAGTAGTAGTTATAGCGGTAATAATAGTAGTAACAGCAGTACTTGTAATTGTAATATACATTATAGTAGTTCTATTAGCATTTGTAATAGTAGTCATTGTAGAAGTAATAGAAATGGTATCAATAGTAGTAGTAGTAGTAGTAGTAGTAGCAAAAGTAGTTGCAGTAGCACTAGGAGTAGTAGTAGCATAATTAGTAGCAGTAGTAGTTACATTAGTAGCTATGGTAGGAGAAGTAGTAGGAGTAGCAGAAGTAGCAGTAGAATTAGTAGTAGTAGTTGTTGTAGGAGGAGTAGTAGAAGTCGAAGTAGAAATGGCAGTAGTAATACAATTAGTAGTCATAGGGGTAGTAGTACTAGTAGTAGTATAGTAGCCGCAGCAGCAATAGTTGTTGTAGTAGTAGCAATAGCAGTAGCAGTAGCAGTAATAGTAGTAGTAGTAGTAATAGCAATAGTAGAAGTAGTATTAGCAGTTGTAGTAATAGTAGTAGTAGTTGCAGTGGTAGTACTAGTAGTAGTAATAGTAGCCACAAAAGTAGTAGTCGGAGTGGCAACAAATACTGCTAATACTACTACCACTGCTACTACTGCTAATACCACTACTACTACAACTTGTCCTACAATAACAACTACTACTTCTTGAACTACTACTACCACTTCTCCTACTACGACTAGTGCTACTACGAATTCTGCTACTACTACTACTACTACTACTATTGCTATTACTGCTACTGCTGCTGCTACTACTACTACTACAACAACAACTACTACTACTACTGCTGCTGCTGCTGCTGTTGCTACTACTACTACCATTACTACGACTATTGTTATTACTACTACTAGTATTCCTACTTCTGCTACTATCCCTAATGCTATGACTGGTACTGCTACTACTACTATAACTACTACTACTACAGCTGTAATTGCTACTACTTCTTCTATTGCTACTAAAGCCACTACTGCTACTACCACCACTACTAGTAGTTGCAGGAGTAGTAGTAGTGCTAGTAGTAGTAGTAGAAGTAGTAGTAGTTGTAGTAGTAGTAGTAGTAGTAGCAGTAGTAGAAGTAGTAGTAGTTCTAGAAGTAGAAGTCGTAGTAGCAGGAGCAGTAGTTATAGTCATCATAATAGTAGTAGTAGCAGGAGTAGGAGGAGTAGAAGTAGTAGTAGTAGTAGTAGAAGAAGTAGTTGTAGCAGGAGTAGTAGTAGTAGCAGCAGCAGTAGTAGTTGTGGTAATAGTAATAGTAGTAATATTATTAGCAAGAATAGTAGTAGTAGTAGAAATATTTACAACAGCAATAGTAGCTATAGTAGTAAGAGTAGTAGTAGTAGTTATTCAAGTAGTAGTAGTTATTATAGTAGAAGTATTAGCAGAAGTTGTAGTTGGAATAGTAGTTGTAGTACCATGATTAGTAGTAGTAGAAGTAGCAGTAGTAGTTGTAGTAGTTGTTGTTGTTGTAGTAGTAGTAGTAGTAGTAGTAGCACGAGTTATAGTTGCAGAAGTACTAGTACTAGTAGGAGTTGTTGTTGTGGTAGCATGAGTAGTAGTAGTAGAAGCAGTAGTAGTACTAGTAATACTAGTATTAGTAGTATTAGCAGTAGGAATAGGAGTGGTTTTCATAGAAGTAGTTGCAATAGTAGTGGTAGCTGCAACAGTAGGAGTAGTATCTATTGCAGAAATAATATTAGCAGATGTTGTAGTAGGTATAGTAGAAGGAGCAGGTGTTGGAGTAGGAGTAACAGTAAAGGTAGTAGTAGGAGTGGCAGTAGTTGTACTTGGAGTAATAGTAGTACAAGTAGTTGGAGGTGGAGTAGTAATAGCAGTTGTTGTTATTGTTGTAGCTATATTAGTATTGGTAGTAGTTGTAGTAGCAGTAGTAGCAGAAGAAGTAGTTGTCGTAGTAGCAGTAGAAATAGTAGTTGGTGTAGCAGTAGTAGGAGCAGCAGTAGGTGTAGCAGTTGTTGTAGCTATAGTAATAGTAGCATTAGGAATAGTAGGAGTAGCAATAGTAGTTGGCCTAAGATGTACAACAGCATCATGAGCAGTAGCAGCAGCAGTTGTAGAAGCAATAGTAGCAGTAGCACTAGTAATAGTAGTAGCAGTAGCACTAGTAGTAGTAGTAGAAGTAGTAGTAGTAGCAGTATTAGTAGAAGTAGCACTAGTAGTAGTCGAATAAGTAGTAGTAGTAGTAGTAGTAGTAGTAGTAGTAGTAGTAGTAGCAGTAGTAGCAGTAGTAGTACTACTATACTACTCCTCCAACTACTATTACTGCTACTTCCACTAGTAATACTACTAGAAGTAGGTGTAGTAGTAGTAGTAGTAGTTCTAGTAGCAGTCGTATTAGTAGTAATAGTATTATTAGTGGTAGTTGTACTAGTAGTAGTAGTAGTAGATGTAGTAGTACTAGTAGTAGTAGTTGTAGTAGTAGCAGTAGCAGTAGCAGTAGTTGTATTAGTAGCAACAACAATAGTAGTAGTAGCAGGAGTTGAAGTACTAGTGATAGTAGTAGTAGTAGTAATAGTAGTAGTAGTAGTAGTAGCAGCAGCAGCAGCAGCAGTAATAGTAGTAGTAGTAGTAGTAGTAGTAGTAGTAACAGTAGTAGCAATAGTAGTAGTGGAAGCAGTTGTAGTAGTAATAGTAGTTGTAGTAGTAATAGTAGTAGCAATAGTAGTAGTGGAAGCAGTTGTAGTAGTAATAGTAGTTGTAGTAGTAATAGTAGTAGTAGTAGTAGTAGTAGTAGTAGTAGTACTAGTAGCAATAGTAGTAGGTGTAGCAGCAGTAGTACTAATAGCAGTGCTTGGAGTAGTCCTAGTAGTAGAAATAGTAGTAGTAGTGGTAGTAGTTGTTGTAGTTGTTAGAGTTGTAGTAGCACTACAAGTAGTAGTAGTTGTAGTTGTGGTAGCACCCTAGCATCGTAGTAGCAGTTAATAGTAATAGTGTCAGTGAGTCGTAGCGCAGGCAGTCGCCGTCCTAGTAATATAGTCGTCCGTGGTAGCAGTACTAGTATTAGTAGTAGTGGTAGTAGTAGTAGTAGTTGTAGCGGTAGCAGTAATAGTAGCAGCAGTAGTAGTAATAGTAGTAGTTGCAGTAGTGGTAGTAGCAGTAGCAAAGCATTAGTAGTGGTAGTATAATAGTAGTAGCAATAGTTGTGGCAGTAGCAGTGGAAGCTGTAATGGTAGTAGTGGCAATAGAAGTAGTAGTAGCAATAGTAGTAGTAGTAGTTGTTGTTGTAGTGGTGTTAGTAATAGTAGTAATAGAATTAGTAGTTGGAGTATTAGGAAGTGTAGTAGTAGCAATAGTAGTGGAAGTGGTTATTGTATTAGTAGTAGGAGAAGTCATACTAGCAGTAGTTTTAAGAAGAGTAGTAGTAGGAGTAATAGTAGTAGTAGTAGTTGTAGTGTGGTAGTAATAGTAGTAGTATTAGCAGCAGTAGTGGTAGTTGTAGTAGTAACAGTAGCAGCATCAGTAGTAGTAGCATTAGTGGTAATAACAGTAGTAGTAGAATTAGCAGTAGTAGCAGTTGCTGTAGTAGTAGTATAGTAGCAATATGTATCAGTTGCCAGTAGTAGTAGTAGTAGTAGTAGTAGTGGTAGTAGTAGTAGTTTCCATAGTAGTAATAGTAGTTGTTGTTGTAGTAGTAGTGGCAGTGGCAGTAGTAGTAGCAGTAGTAGTAGTAGTAGTAGAAGTAGTAGTAGTTGTTGTAGTAGTAGTAGTAGTAGCAGTAGTAGAAGTAGTAGTAGTTCAAAAAGTAGTAGTCGTAGTAGCAGCAGCAGTAGTTATAGTCATCATAATAGTTGTAGTAGCAGGAGTAGAAGGAGTAGAAGTAGTAGTAGTAGTAGTAGAAGAAGTAGTTGTAGCAGGAGTAGTAGTAGTAGCAGCAGCAGTAGTAGTTGTGGTAATAGTAATAGTAGTAATATTATTAGCAAGAATAGTAGTAGTAGTAGAAATATTTACAACAGCAATAGTAGCTATAGTAGTAAGAGTAGTAGTAGTAATTATTCAAGTAGTAGTACTAATTGTAGTAGAAGTATTAGCAGAAGTTGTAGTTGGAATAGTAGTTGTAGTACCATGATTAGTAGTAGTAGAAGTAGCAGTAGTAGTTGTAGTAGTTGTTGTAGTAGTAGTAGTAGTAGTAGTAGTAGTAGTAGCACGAGTTATAGTTGCAGAAGTACTAGTACTAGTAGGAGTTGTTGTTGTAGTAGCATGAGTAGTAGTAGTAGAAGCAGTAGTAGTACTGGTAATACTAGTATTAGTAGTATTAGCAGTAGGAATAGGAGTGGTTTTCATAGAAGTAGTTGCAATAGTAGTGGTAGCTCCAGCAGTAGGAGTAGTATCTATTGCAGAAATAATATTAGCAGATGTTGTAGTAGGTATAGTAGAAGGAGCAGGTGTTGGAGTAGGAGTAGCAGTAAAGGTAGTAGTAGGAGTGGCAGTAGTTGTACTTGGAGTAATAGTTGTACAAGTAGTTGGAGGTGGAGTAGTAATAGCAGTTGTTGTTATTGTTGTAGCTATGTTAGTATTGGTAGTAGTTGTAGTAGCAGTAGTAGCAGAAGAAGTAGTTGTCGTAGTAGCAGTAGAAATAGTAGTTGGTATAGCAGTAGGTGTAGCAGTTGTTGTAGCTATAGTAATAGTAGCATTAGGAATAGTAGGAGTAGCAATAGTAGTTGGCCTAAGATGTACAACAGCATCATGAGCAGTAGCAGCAGCAGTTGTAGAAGCAATAGTAGCAGTAGCACTAGTAATAGTAGTAGCAGTAGCACTAGTAGTAGTACTAGAAGTAGTAGTAGTAGCAGTATTAGTAGAAGTAGCACTAGTAGTAGTCGAATAAGTAGTAGTAGTAGCAGTAGTAGTAGTAGTAGTAGTAGTAGTAGCAGTAGTAGCAGTAGTAGTACTACTATACTACTCCTCCAACTACTATTACTGCTACTTCCACTAGTAATACTACTAGGAGTAGGTGTAGTAGTAGTAGTAGTAGTTCTAGTAGCAGTTGTCTTAGTAGTAATAGTATTATTAGTGGTAGTAGTACTAGTAGTAGTAGTAGTAGATGTAGTAGTAGTAGTAGTAGTAGTAGTTGTAGTAGTAGCAGTAGTAGTAGCAGTAGTTGTATTAGTAGCAACAGCAATAGTAGTAGTAGTAGGTGTAGAAGTACTAGTGATAGTAGTAGTAGTAGTAATAGTAGTAGTAGTAGTAGTAGCAGCAGTCAGTATAGCAGTCAGTAACATAGTCTAGGTAGTAGTAGTAGTCGTACTAACAGTAGTCGCAATAGTAGTCGTGGACGCCTTAGTTGTCTAGTAGTACTATTAGTTGTCGTCGTAATCTTCTCGCAATAGTAGTATGTGTAAGGTTGTAGTAGTAATAGCTCGTTGTAGTAGTAATAGTAGTAGTAGTAGTTCTTAGTAGTAGTAGTAGTACTAGTAGCAATAGTAGTAGGTGTAGCAGCAGTAGTACTAATAGCAGTGCTTGGAGTAGTGCTAGTAGTAGAAATAGTAGTAGTAGTGGTAGTAGTTGTTGTAGTTGTTAGAGTTGTAGTAGCACTACAAGTAGTAGTAGTTGTAGTTGTGGTAGCAGCCATAGCAGTCGTAGTAGCAGTAATAGTAGTAGTGTAGTAGTAGTAGCAGAAGTAGCAGTACTAGTATTAGTAGTAGTGGTAGTAGTAGTAGTAGTTGTAGCGGTAGCAGTAATAGTAGCAGCAGTAGTAGTAATAGTAGTAGTTGCAGTAGTGGTAGTAGCAGTAGCAAAGCATTAGTAGTGGTAGTATAATAGTAGTAGCAATAGTTGTGGCAGTAGCAGTGGAAGCTGTAATGGTAGTAGTGGCAATAGAAGTAGTAATAGCAATAGTAGTAGTAGTAGTTGTTGTTGTAGTGGTGTTAGTAATAGTAGTAATAGAATTAGTAGTTGGAGTATTAGGAAGTGTAGTAGTAGCAATAGTAGTGGAAGTGGTTATTGTATTAGTAGTAGGAGAAGTCATACTAGCAGTAGTTTTAAGAAGAGTAGTAGTAGGAGTAATAGTAGCAGTAGTAGTTGTAGTGTGGTAGTAATAGTAGTAGTATTAGCAGCAATAGTGGTAGTTGTAGTAGTAGCAGTAGCAGCATCAGTAGTAGTAGCATTAGTGGTAATAACAGTAGTAGTAGAATTAGCAGTCGTAGCAGTTGCTGTAGTAGTAGTATAAGTAGCAAATGTATCAGTTGCAGTAGTAGTAGTAGTAGTAGTAGTAGTGGTAGTAGTAGTAGTTTCCATAGTAGTAATAGTAGTTGTTGTTGTAGTAGTAGTGGCAGTGGCAGTAGTAGTAGAAGTAGTAGTAGTAGGAGTAGCAGAAGTGGCAGTAGCATTATTGGAAGTAGTAGTCATGGTAGCAGTACCAATTGTAGAAGTGGCAATAGTTGTAGTAGGAAGTAGTAGTTTTAGTAATAGTATTAGTAGTAGCAGATTTAATAGTTGGAGTAGTAGTGGTAGTAGTAATTGTCGTAGTAGTAGCAATAGTTGTAGTAGTAGTACCAACAGCAATAGCAGTACCAGTAGTACTAATAGTAGTAGTTGTGTTAGTAGTAGTTGAAGTAGTAGTAGGAGTAGTAGTTGTATTTGTAGTTGTAGTACTAGTATTAATAGTAGCAGTAGCAATAGTAGTTGGAGTAGTTGTAGTGGTCGTAGATGTGGTAGTTGTATTAATCATCGGAGAAGTAATAGTAGCAGTAGCTGTAAGAGGAGTAGTAGTTGGAGTAGTAGTAGTAGTGTGGTAGTAAAAGGAGTAGTAGTAGTAGACGCAGTACTAGCAGCAATAGTTGTAGCAGTAGTAGCAATAACAGCAGTAGCAGTAGTTGTAGTATTAGTTGTATCAGTTGTTCTCGCAGTAGTAATATTAGTTGTAGTGGCAGTAGCCGTAGTATCTGCTATAGTAGTTGTAGTAGTGGTAGTAGCAGCATTAGCAATAGTAGAATTAGTAGAATTGTAGTAGTAGTGGTGGTATTAGTTGTAATGGTTGTAGTAGTAACAGTAGCAGTTGCGGCAGAAGTAGGAGCAATAGCAATAGTATTAGTTGTTGTAGTAGTAGCAATAGTAGTAGTAGCCATAGCTATAGTAATAGGTGTAATAGTGGTAGTAGTAGTAGTAGCAGTAGCAGTAGTAGTAGTAGTAGTTATTGTTGTAGTAGCAACATCTATTATAGTAGTAGTAGTTGTAGCAGTTGTGGTAGTAGGAGTAGCATTAGTGGAAGCAGCATTATTAGCAGCAGCAGTAGTAGTAGCAGTAGCAATTGTAGAAGTGGCCATTGTAGTAGTAGCAAGTACTAGCAGTAGTAGTAATAGTAGTGGTGGTAGCAATTGTAGTAGTAGTAGTAGTAGTAATAGTAGTAGTAGTGGTAGTAGTAGTGATATTAATAATAGTAGTTGTTGTTGTTGTAGTACTAGGAGTACTAGTAGTTGTAGTAGAAGCAGTTGTAGTAATCACAAAAGTAATAAAAGTAGTTGCAGTAGTATTTGTATTAGTAGTGGTTGAAGTTGTAGGAATTGTAGTAGCACTAGTAATAGTATAAGTAGTAGTTGTAGCTGTATTAGGAGTTGTAGTAGTACTAGTAGCAATGGTAGTAGTAGTAGTAGTAATAGTAGAGGTAGTAGTAGTAGTAGTAGTAGTAGTAGTGTATTTGTAGTAATAGTAGTAGCAGTAGCAGTAGTAGCAGTAGCCATTGTAGTAGTAGTAGTAGGAGGAGTAGTAGTTGTTGTTGTAATAGTAGTAGTACTAGTAGTAGTAGTTGTTGTAGTAATAGTAGCAGTAATAGTAGTAATGGGAGTAGTAGTTGGAATTTTTCTCAGAGTAGGAGTAGTAGTAATAGTAGTTGCAGTAACAGTGGTAGTAGAAGGAGGAGGAGTAGTAGTAGTAGCAATAGTAGTAGTAGTAGTTCAAATAGTAGTAGCAATAGTAGTAGCAGTGGTAGTAGTCATAGTAGCAGTTGTTATTATGGGGGAGTAATTGCAGTAGTAGTTGTAATTTGAAATAGTAGTAGTACTAGAATTTGTAGTTGAAGTGGTAGTTGGAGCAGTAGCAGTAGCAGTAGCAATAGTCATAGGAGTAGCAGCAGTAGCAATAGTAGTTGGAGTAGTGGCAATAGTTGTAGGAGGAGTAGTAGTAGTAGTAGTAGTTGTAGTATTAATAGTAGTAATTATGGTTGGAGTGGTAGCAGTCGTAAAAGTAGGAGTAGTAGCAGTAGCAGTAATAGGAGCTGTCGCTGTAATAGTTGTTGCCAGAGCTGCGGTAGTAGTAGTAGCATTTGTGGTTGTAACAGTAGTGGTATTTACAATTGTAATATTAGTAGTAGTAATAGCAGTAGTAGCAATAGTAGCTGTAATATGAGTAATAATAGTTGTAATATTAATAGTAATAGTAGTATTAATACTTGTAGTAGTACTTTTTGTTGTTATATTAGTAGTAGTAGTCGTATTCGTGGTAGTAGTAGTCGTATTAGTAGTAGCAACAATAGTAGTAGTTGTTGTTGTAGTAGTAGTAGTAGTGGTAGTAGTAGTTGTTGTTGTTGTTGTTCTTGTTGTACTAGTAGATAGTAGTAGTAGCGGTAGTTGTTGTGGTAGAAGGAGTTGGAGGAGTCATTGTAGTAGTAATAGTAGTAGTAGTAGTATTGGTAGTATTAGTAGTTGAAGTAGTAGTAGCAGTAGTAGCAGTAGTAATAATAGTAGTATCAACAGAAGTAGCAGTAGTCACAATTGGAGTAATAGTAACAATAGTAGTAGGAGTCGTAGAAGTAGTAGTACTAGTTGTAGTAGCCGAAGTAGTAGTAGAAGTTGCAGTAGGAGTACTTGTAGTAGTAGTAATAATAGTAGTAATAGTATTAATAGTAGTAATAGTAGTAGTTGTCGGAGTAGTAGCAGTGCTGGTAGTCATAGTTGTTGTAGTAGTGTAATAGTAGTAGCAGTAGTAGAAGTAGTAGTAGTAGTAGTAGTAGTAGTAGTAGTCATAGTAGTTGTTGTAGTAGGAGTGGTGGTAGTAGTGGTAGTAGTAGTAGTAGTAGTAGTAGTAGTCATAGTAGTTATTGTAGCAGGAGTGGTGGTAGTAGTAGTAGTTTAGGTAGTAGTTGTAGTCATTGTAGTAGTAACAACAGTAGTAGTAATAGTAATACTAGTAGCATAATTAGTTGTAGGAATAGCTTTTGGAGTAGGAGTAGAAGTAGTAGAAGTAGTAGTTGTTATTATAGTAGTTTGCGGAGTGCCAGTAGTAGCAGTAGTAGTGGTTGTCATAGTATTAGTAGTTGTAGCAAGAGTGGTAGTAGTAGTAGTAGAAGAAGTACTAGCAGTGGTAGTAGTAGTAATAGTTGTAGTAGTAGTAAGAGTAGTAGTAGTAGCAGCAAGAGTGGAAGTAGTACTAGTAGGAGTAGTAGAACTAGTAGAAGGAGTAGTAGTAGTTGTTTTAGTTGTAGCAAGACCATTAGTGGTGACGGTAGTAGTAGTAGTAGGAGGAGGAGGAGGTGGAGGAGGAGCAGTAGTAGTAGTCGTAGTAGTAATAGTAGTAGTGGTAGTAGTAGTAGTAGTAGCACTCGTGGAAGTAGTTATAGCAATAATGTTGTAGTTGTAGCAGTAGTAGTAGTAGTAGAGGTAGTAGCAATTGTACTTGTAGTAGTAGTTATAGTAATGGTAGTAGTTCTCATTGTAGTAGTAGTAGTATTAGTCGTCATGGTAGTAACAGTAGTAGTAGTAGAAGTAGTAGCAGAAGTTGTAGTAGTAGCATTAGTAATAGTAGTAGTATTAGCAGTAGTAGTTGTAGCAGTAGTATTACTAGTTGTAGTAGTCATAGTAGTAGTTGGAGAAATAGTAGTAGTTGTCGTAGTGGTAGTAGTAGTAGTAGTAGTAGTAGTAGTAGTAGTAGTTATTGTTGTTGTTGTTGTTCTTGTTGTACTAGTAGATAGTAGTAGTAGTAGCAGTAGTTGTAGCGGTAGTGGTTGTTCTAGAAGTAGTAGGAGGAGGAGTCGTAGTTGTAGTAGTAGTAGTAGTAGTAGTAGTAGTAGTAGTAGTAGTAGTAGTATTGGTAGCATTAGTAGTAGAAGTAGTAGTAGTATCAATAGAAGTAGCAGTAGTAGCAGTTGGATTAATAGAAGCAATAGCATTAGGCGTCGTCGAAGTAGGAGCAGAAGTAGTTGTAGTAGTAGTAGTTGTAGTAGCCGAAGTAGCAGTAGAAGTTGTAGTAGGAGTAGTAGTAGGAGTAGTAGGGGTACTTGTAGTTGTAGTATTAGCAATAGTAGTAGTAATAGTATTACCAGTAGTAATAGTGTTAGTTGTTGGAGTAGTAGCAGCGCTGGTAGTCGAAGTTGTAGTGGTGGCATAGTAGTTGTGGCAATAGTAGCAGCAGTAGTAGAGATTGTAGGAGAAGCTATTGTAGAAGTAGTAGTAGTAGTAGTAGTAGTAGTAGTTGTTGTAGTAGTAGTAGTAGTAGTCATAGTAGTTGTAGTAGGACGAGCAGTGGTTATAGTTGCAGTTCTGGTAGTAGTAGCGGGAGTAGTAGTTGTTGTAGTCATAGTATCAGCAATAGGAGTAGTAGTAACAGTAATACTAGTAGCATAAGTAGTTGTAGGAAAGTTTATGGACTAGGAGTGGAAGTAGTAGCAATAGTTGTAGTAGCCATAGTAGTATGAAATCGACCTTCCTAACGCCGGCGATGCTCGCCGAAGTGTTCAAGGTCTTAGAAGCTCTTTTCAAGAACGAAAGTAACAACAAGAAATAAGGAGAAGATATGGAGAAACTCTCGGATTCTTATTGCAACTTCTCTACGATTTTCTGATATTTCTATGATTTTCTAAGATTTCTACGATGATCATTTACAATGGAGGCGTGCCCCTTATATAGAGGGCACGGTGATGTAAGCGCTCACATCAGCTGGTGGTATGAGCTAAGCGCTTACATCAGCATAATAGTAACCTATACTAGAGTAGGCCTATAGCCTTTACATAAGACTGCAAGGGAAGTCTTGTCCTAGGCGTAGCCTTTATATCCTAAGGCGTAGCCTTTACAGAAGACTCCAAAAGAGATCTTATCTTAAGGCGTAGCCTTTATATCCTAAGGCATAGCCTTTACAGAAGACTCCAAAAGACGTCGCTGTCATAGGCTGGTAGCTCGTCCTTTGGCTAGGCTCGTCCTCTTGCTAGGCTTTGACTTCTTATTGCGTAGCTATAGCTGCTACGTACTGTACAATAGGAACCTACTTTCCTGTATTAGCTACTATACTTCCCACCACGCTCCACCTACGACGGAATAGTGGTATCTATACTTCCCACCACGCTCCGTCTGCTACGGGACAGTGGTAGGGATGGCCTATTTCTCCTTGACTCATGCTCTCTTGTTGATGAACCATTTGTGGATGTTGTCTTCAGAGATTGGTCCATGTAGTCGTAGCGCCCAAGTCAGGTCCTGTGTTTGCTTCTTTTTAGGGTGCCTGTCGCTTTGACGAAAAAGGCTGTTGAGCATCCGCAGCTGCGTTGGTGTCGGTGCCCACCGTCGTCCGACTATGGGTTCTGTGTTGCATGCCTTTTGCCATCTGAATTATATGGAGCCTGTCAGGTGCTCCCTTGTTTTCTGGATAAGCAGCTTTATCTCAGATCGTTGTTCTTTGTCATAGTTTGCACATGCTATGTCCTTGAGAAGTCTGTTGGTGTGGTCGTAGAGCTCTTGTATGATGAATCCCGGGTACTCTGTACGCCTTGGTATTTGCTCACCCTGCGGGATGTAGTGAACCACACAGTTGTGCATGACACTTTCTGCAGGGACTACCTTAGTATGGAAACTATAGAAAAGTTTCCTTGTATCCCTGGATTCTCTTGGACTCCCATCTTCTGTGAGTGCTTCTTTTGGGCGGTACAGCCATTGTCCTTTGAGGGACACCTGTCCGCCTTTGTCTTGGAAAATCCCCTTGATGATAATTACATAGGGATTGGCATATATCGATTCGGGCGCCAGTAGTACCTCATCATGAAGATGGTAGGTTTCTCCATCTAGCCTGAATGAGAGGTAGTGTAGTTTCTCCTCTGGGCCCCTTCCGGAGGTTAGGATCGCCTCTCCTACGGGCTTTGCTGGGTACTCCTCTTGTGCCAGGGGAGAAGTACTTGTTATTGGGGTAATGGAGCTTTGCCCGTTGGTATGCCTAGTGCACCCTTCCTTTTGCGGTTGGCATCCTTCTTCGAGGTCCTGTAGAACATTTATGACTTCATTTTGTATGAGTGGGCGGAGGGAGTTGTGGAGGTTCTGAGGATCCTCCCTTTCTGAGATGTTGCATATTGTATTACTCTGGTCCTCTCCTTCCTGCACAGATATTAAGTCATAATTATCTGGAACATTTAGTTGTGCGAAGATAGCAACCCTTTTTTTGTTCTGTCTGTCATTAGATGCCTCCTCATCTCTTGGGAGGTAGCAGGATCTTCTTCGCGTTACTGGTTGAAATTTTTGGAGGGAGGGCTCCCTGCTGAGCCCTGATTGCTGGATATCAATATTCTCTTCTTCCTCCAGCTCTAACTCTTCTACGGCGGCGGCCACCGATGCTGTAGGAGTAGTACTAATAACATCAGTGAATCCCTGCGCAGCAACATGGTTCCTCGTGATGGTTTCCTTTCTTGCAAAAGTCTCCTCAAATAGCCCGAGCTGTTCGGGTTTTATCAAGAGGGCTCCTTTGTTCTGCTGTGCGGACGGTAGGGTCCACATTTTATTGAGGAAGCCTCTTTGGAAACTTCCTTTGTTCCGCTGCCCAGACTCCGTTGTTGTTCTAGATATTGCTGGAGTCGTGTTGGCCGCTGGCGGGTAACCTGGTGGTCCTGGTTCCATTGAAGCATCTGTGGGGGGGCATGTATGGCCCGCTCGGAGATGTTGCCGAGGTTGATGTACTTGTGTACATCCTCTCAGATAGCCTTTCGGCTAGTTTTTGCAGGACAGGGCACTCCTACTCTGGTACTTCCTCTTCGATGCCTGCTGCAATAGTAGCACTATGAGGGGGACAAGTGTTACCTTCTTCTTCATGCTTTTCAGAAGGTATGCTGGCTGGTTCATCCTCATCAGGCTCCTTCTCGTTATCTTCGTTTCCCAATCCAGTTGGTTCGGGCTTTGGTTGAGCCTCTCCTTCAGCTGTTGTCTTGCAGACACTTTCCTGTAGTAGGATACTGGTGCACTCCAGTTACTCGCTTGCTTCTGCTTCTTTTTCTTTAAGCGTCTCTGAGCCTTTTTGCAGGCTTGCGCCTAGCTCTAATGCCTTGACTCTTTCTTTGTAGTAGCCCACCTCCTTCTCCAGCCGTTCAATTTCCCCTTCACACCTTTCTTGCATCAGCCTCTGGCTAGGGAATGGTTCTGGTGGAGCTGGTGTAACTGGGACCGCTGTTTTAAAGTAATAGGGTCCACATAGGTTACAGGCAGTAACCTTGCATTTGGGGCAATGAATCCTTGCCCGCTGCATTGTTTGGATCTTGCAGCACACGCACTTTTCTTCATGTGGCTACACGACGTCGTTATGCTGCCAAGAATGAGAACATCTTCCTTGGAAGTTAGGCAGTGTTACCTGAGGGCGATACCCTCCTTCTAGTTCTCCTAGAACACAAACTGCTCCCTCCTGCTTAGGTGGGTCAGTTGATGAATCCGACGGGTTGGAGTCAGCGTCGGCATTGTACTTGTCAGAGGATGTAGAGCCGCAGCCATTGTCAAGGATGGCTTTCTGACGGTTGATGGTTTCGGTCTCTTTGCGTTGTGCTTCTTGAAGTTCTTGTAGGTACTGCGCATTAAAAGGGGTCTCTACATAGTTGGTGTTGTAAGAAGGCCTGTAATATGAAGAGGTTAGAGGGTAATTGTCTCCTCTGGTGAAGTACTCCTCCTACGGAGCCTCGTTATCATAATAATTGTTATACGATTGTTGGTAGCTTTGCTGGTCCTGATAACACCAATTGTCGTAGTCTTCCCGTGGGGTAGGCAGGTAGTAAGCCATCAGCCTTCAAGCTTTTGCACTTCCTCAGCAAGTATCTGATAAGGATCCCGAAAGACCCTTTGTTTGCCTCGTGCCTCCTGAGGCCTTTGCATGCGCCTCTCATGCTGTTGGAGAAGCTTGTCCAGCCGTTCAAGGCTGTCGCCTGGTTCTCTTTGCTGGGGTTGTTGCCTGAACACCTCAAGTACTAGTCCTCGGGCCTCTTGTTTTGAAAGGGGCCTGCTGTCTAGGACTGCAGTTGTTAAAGTCTTCAGAGAAATCTCGACCCTCGAGATCTCTTGTGTGTAAGCTTGATGCAGTTCAAAGAGTTGTTTTAAATTCTTTAAGTTACATCTTGATGAAATACAAGTTTTGTCGTAAATAACAGACAAATTCTGAGCTAGTTGCTTGGTGGAAACTTTTGTTACTAAAGCAAGGTCAAGATACTCAAGGCTAGAGGTTCGGGAACGTTCATACCCCTCCTGAATGGATTTTTCCCATGCTTCAGACATATGGGCTAAAATGTTCACAGTTACCATAATTTCCCAAGGATAAATTCCAGTATTAGGTTAAACATGGCAATTCCTTACTAGATTAAAGCAATGCTTCAGGATCATACAGGTGTGCCCTTGTGCTTACTCACGGCCACTCGCCTTCACTGCCAAGTTAGGACCTGTCCTTTTTCCTTACACAAAGCTCTTCACCCAGTCAGTAAAAACCATGCTTAATTCTAATCCGTAACATACCACAAAGGAAAAGATAGCACTTATGAAATCTAAACACAAAATCTGAACACAGTAGTGAAGATCAGGATTTAGGTAATTACGACCCTTACCTTGCACTCTTGGCACCTTGACCTCTTGGGGGTTCTACTCCGCCATATCTTTAGCTAGCTCTGATACCATGAAATCGACCTTCCTAACGCCGGCGATGCTCGCCGAAGTGTTCAAGGTCTCAGAAGCTCTTTTCAAGAACGAAAGTAGCAATAAGAAATAAGGAGAAGATATGGAGAAACTCTCGGATTCTTATTGCAACTTCTCTACGATTTTCTGATATTTCTATGATTTTCTAAGATTTCTACGATGATCATTTACAATGGAGGCGTGCCCCTTATATAGAGGGCACGGTGATGTAAGCGCTCACATCAGCTGGTGGTATGAGCTAAGCGCTTACATCAGCATAAGAGTAACCTATACTAGAGTAGGCCTATAGCCTTTACATAAGACTGCAAGGGAAGTCTTGTCCTAGGCGTAGCCTTTATATCCTAAGGCGTAGCCTTTACAAAAGACTCCAAAAGAGATCTTATCCTAAGGCGTAGCCTTCATATCCTAAGGCATAGCCTTTACAGAAGACTCCAAAAGATGTCGCTGTCATAGGCTGGTAGCTCGTCCTTTGGCTAGGCTCGTCCTCTTGCTAGGCTTTGACTTCTTATTTCGTAGCTCTAGCTGCTACTGTACTGTACAATAGGATGCTACTTTCCTGTATTAGCTACTATACTTCCCACCACGCTCCGCCTGCTACGGGTCAGTGGTAGCTATACTTCATTGGAAGTATAGTAGCTAATACAGGAAAGTAGAATCCTGTTGTACAATACAGTAGTAGCTAGAGCTACGAAATAAGAAGTCAAAGCCTAGCAAGAGGACGAGCCTAGCCAAAGGACAAGCTACCGGCCTATGAAAGCGACGTCTTTTGGAGTCTTCTGTAAAGGCTATGCCTTAGGATATAAAGGTTACGCCTTAGGATAAGATCTCTTTTGGAGTCTTTTGTAAAGGCTACGCCTTAGGATATAAAGGCTATGCCTAGGACAAGACTTCCCTTGGAGTCTTATGTAAAGGCTATAGGCCTACCCTAGTATAGGTAACTATTATGCTGATGTAAGCGCTTAGCTCATACCATCAGCTGATGTGAGCGCTTACATCACCGTGCCCTCTATATAAGGGGCACGCCTCCATTGTAAATGATCATCGAAAAATAATCCAAGTATCCAAGTATTGTAAGCAATCGTGTGAATTTAGCAATAAGAATCTGAGAGTTTCTCCATATCTTCTCCTTATCTCTTGTTGCTACTTTCGTTCTTGAAAAGAGCTTCCGAAGACCTCGAACACTTCGGCGAGCATCGCCGGCGTTAGGAAGGTCGATTTCATGGTATCAGAGCTAGCTAAAGATATGGCGGAGTAGAACCCCCAAGAGGTCAAGGTGCCAAGAGTGCGAGGTAAGGGTCGTACTTACCCAAATCCTGATTTTCACTACTGTGTTAAGATGTTGTGTTAAGAATTCATAAGTGCTATCTTTTTCCTTTGTGGTAATTTGCGGATTAGAATTAAGCATGGTTTTTACTGACTGGATGAAGAGCTTTGTGTAAGGAAAAAGGACAGGTCCTAACTTGGCAGTGAAGGCGAGTGGCCGTGAGTAAGCCCAAGGGCACACCTGTATGATCCTGAAGCATTGTTTTAATCTAGTGAGGAATTGCCATGTTTAACCTAATGCTGGAATTTATCCTTGGGAAAATTATGGTAACTGTGAACTTTTAGCCCATATGTCTGAAGCATGGGAAAAATCCATTCAGGAGGGGTATGAACGTTCCCGAACCTCTAGCCTTGAGTATCTTGACCTTGCTTTAGTGACAAAAGTTTCCACCAACCAACTAGCTCACAATTTGTCTGTCATTTACGACAAAACCTGTATTGCATCAAGAGTTAACTTAAAGAATTTAAAACAACTATTTGAACTGCATCAAGCTTGCACACAAGAGATCTCGAGGCTCGACCTCGAGATCTCTCTGAAGACTTTAACAACTGCAGTCCTAGACAGCAGGCCCCTTTCGAAACAAGAGGCCCGAGGACTCATACTTGAGGCGTTCAGGCAACAACCCCAGCAAAGAGAACCAGGCGACAGCCTTGAACGGCTGGACAAGCTTCTCCAACAGCACGAGAGGCACACACGAAGGCCTCAGGAGGCACGAGGCAAACTAAGGGTCTTTCGGGATCCTTACCATATACTAGCTGAGGAAGTGCAAAAGCTTGAAGGCTGATGGCTTATTACCTGCCTAACCCACGGGAAGACTACTACAATTGGTGTTATCAGGACCAGCAAAGCTACCAACAACATTATGAGAATGAGGCTCCGGAGGAGGAGTACTTCACCAGAGGAGACAATTACCCTCTAACCTCTTCTTATTACAGGCCTTCTTACAACACCAACTATGTAGAGATCCCTTTTGATGCGCAGTATCTACAAGGGCTTCAAGAAGCACAACGCAAAAAGGACCGTCACTCCTCTTTATCAACCCAGAGTCTGCACAGCTCCCTCGACCCACCTGAGCAGGAGAAAGCAGTTTGTGTTCTGGGAGAACTAGAAGGAGGGTATCGCCCTCAGGTAACGCTGCCTTACTTCCAAGGAAAATGTTCTCATTCTTGGCAGCATAACGACTCCGTGCAGCCACGAGAAGAAAAGTGCGTGTGCTGCAAGATCCAAACAATGCAGCGGGCAAGGATTCATTGCCCCAAATGCAAGGTTACTGCCTGTAACCTATGTGGACCCTATTACTTTAAAACAGCGGTCCAAGTTACACCAGCTCCACCGGAACCATTCCCTAACCAAAGGCTGATGCAAGAAAGGTGTGAAGGGGAAATTGAATGGCTGGAGAAGGAGGTGGGCTACTACAAAGAAAGAGTCAAGGAATTAGAGCTTGGCGCAAGCCTGCAAAAAGACTCTGAGAAGTTTAAAGAAAAGGAAGCAGAAGCAAGTGAGGAACTGGAGTGCACCAGTATCCTACTATAGGAAAGTGTGTACAAGATAACAGCTGAAGGAG
Organism: Trichopus zeylanicus subsp. travancoricus; assembly: GCA_005019695.1. Classification (NCBI taxonomy): domain Eukaryota; kingdom Viridiplantae; phylum Streptophyta; class Magnoliopsida; order Dioscoreales; family Dioscoreaceae; genus Trichopus; species Trichopus zeylanicus. The sequence goes on from RXID01016759.1 coordinate 23,296, forward strand.
AGGCTCAACCTAAGCCCGGGCCAAAAATAGTAAAGAATATGCTCTATAATATGAATGTTGAACTTGAAATACCTAACATTCCCAGGTTCCAATTCAGAGCCATACTAGACACAGGAGCAACAACCTGCTGTATTGATGAAGCCTCAGTACCACCCGAAGCACTGGAGAGAAATAGCTTCGTGGTACAATTCAGCGGGATAAACTCAAAGCAATCGGCGGACAAAAAGCTAAAGGGTGGAAGGATGCACATTGGGGATAACAGCTTCAAGATCCCCTACACTTACAGCTTCAAAATGGAGCTAGGTGATGGCATCCAGATGATAATTGGATGCAACTTTATAAAAGCCATGCAAGGAGGAGTTCGGATAGAAGGTAACATCGTAACCTTCTATAAAAATTTAACTGTTATCAGTACTACTCCTACAGCATCGGTGGCCGCCGCCGTAGAAGAATTGGAGCTGGAGGAAGAAGAGTATATTGATATCCAGCAATCAGTATACTACAATACAGGGCTCAGCAGGGAGTCCTTCCTCCAAAAATTTCAACCAGTAATAACAAGGCTGAAGGAAGCAGGGTTTATTGGCGAAAACCCGTTAAAGCACTGGGCAAAGAACAAAGTGGTGTGCCATCTGGATATCAAAAATCCAGACTTTGTTATAGAAGATCATCCTATGAAACATGTCACCCCACAACTGCAGGACACCTTCAAAAGGCACGTAGAAGCCCTACTGACCATGGGAGTCATCCGGCCAAGTAGAAGTCGGCACAGAACAACGGCCTTCATCGTAAGGTCAGGAACAATCGTCGACCCGACTACAGGCAAAGAGGAAAAAGGAAAAGAGAGAATGGTCTTCAACTACAAGCGTCTGAATGACCTTACAAACAAAGACCAATACAGCCTCCCAGGGATCAATACTATCCTAAGGAGGGTAAGCCACAGCAAGGTCTACTCCAAGTTTGACCTGAAAAGTGGTTTCCATCAGGTGGCCATGCACCCAGATTCTATTGAATGGACCGCATTCTGGGTCCCCTCTGGCCTATACGAATGGTTGGTCATGCCGTTCGGCCTGAAAAATGCCCCAGCCGTATTCCAACAAAAAATGGACCATTGCTTCAAAGGTACAGAAAACTTTATTGCCGTCTACATTGACGATATCCTTGTTTTCTCACAGACAGAAGCAGAGCATGCCAAGCACCTGAACATCATGCTCGATATTTGTGAGGAGCATGGGCTCGTCCTGAGCCCTACAAAAATGAAGGTAGCGGTAACAGAAGTGGAGTTCCTAGGTGCCATCATCGGGAACCAAAGGATCCGGCTGTAGCCTCACGTGATCAAGAAAATGACGGAGGTACAAAATAAATCACTCATGACCAAGAAGGGGCTTCGTTCCTGGTTAGGCATCCTCAATTATGCCAGGAATTACATTCCCAACTTGGGAAGGCTCCTCAGCCAACTGTATGCAAAAACCAGCCCAACTGGAGAAAAGAAAATGAACCAATAGGATTGGGCTCTTGTGGGCCAGATTAAAAAATTAGTCCAGCAACTACCGGACTTGGAAGTACCCCCTACAGAGAGCTACATCCTTCTAGAAACAGATGGCTGCATGGAAGGATGGGGGGGCATCTGCAAATGGAAGCCGCAGAAATATGATCCGAAATCCGCAGAACATGTGTGTGCTTACGCAAGCGGGAAGTTTAACCCCATCAAATCCACTATCGATGCGGAGATCTATGCGGTGATGAACTCACTGGAAGCACTAATGATCTACTACTTGGATAGAAAGGAACTAACGATTCGGATCGACTGCCAAGCTATAATTAGCTTCTTCAACAAGTCTCCGAATCACAAGCCTTCCAGGATACGCTGGATCGCCTTCACGGACTATATTACTGGGATAGGGATCCCGGTACACTTCGAACACATCGAGGGCAAGGATAATCAGCTTGCTGACTCCTTGTCACGATTACTTTCTTCTCTAGTCTGTGCAGGATGGCCAGCAGACGAAGACCTTGGAACTCTGGAGCTCGTGGCCACAGCAATTTAAGAAGTCCAAGCAGCCCCAGCACACAAGGAGTGGCAGCACCTAGCCGAGATGCTACTACAACTGCAGGGTTCCCTACAAATGAGTAGGATATCCGTGCAGCAGCAGCAACAGCAATCACAGCACTTCGGCAACTGTGTAATCTCCACACCAGCAAGCTATGGGAGTGCGAACGACTCAGCTACCAGGATCACTTTTGGGCCACCTGGTACCCTACAATGGCCCAGATAGACCAGCAGCTCCAGAATACCCTCCGACTAGTCCAAGACGCCGTTTCCAGGACCAACCTCTTTTCACTCTCTCAGACGCACACGGAGCGTGGTGGGAAGCGTAACTGGCCAAAGAAGACGGCACCCCACTGTACAAAGCCACTGTCCCGTAGCAGGCGGAGCGTGGTGGGAAGTATAGTAGCTAATACAGGAAAGTCGAATCCTGTTGTATAGTACAGTAGTAGCTAGAGCTACAGAATAAGAAGTCAAAGCCTAGCAAGAGGACGAGCCTAGCCAAAGGACAAGCTACCAGCCTATGAAAGCGACGTCTTTTGGAGTCTTCTGTAAAGGCTATGCCTTAGGATATAAAGGCTACGCCTTAGGATAAGATATCTTTTGGAGTCTTTTGTAAAGGCTACGCCTTAGGATGTAAAGGCTACGCCTTAGGATATAAAGGCTATGCCTAGGACAAGACTTCCCTTGGAGTCTTATGTAAAGGCTATAGGCCTACTCTAGTATAGGTAACTATTATGCTGATGTAAGCGCTTAGCTCATACCACCAGCTGATGTGAGCGCTTACATCATCGTGCCCTCTATATAAGGGGCACGCCTCCATTATAAATGATCATCCAAGTATCCAAGTATTGTAAGCAATCGAAGTATCATGTGAATTTAGCAATAAGAATCCGAGAGTTTCTCCATATCTTCTCCTTATTTCTTGTTGCTACTTTCGTTCTTGAAAAGAGCTTCCGAAGACCTCGAACACTTCGGCGAGCATCGCCGGCGTTAGGAAA
>RXID01016760.1:0-62123 GCA_005019695.1 Trichopus zeylanicus subsp. travancoricus
TTGTAGTAGTAGTAGAAGTATTAGTTGCAATAGTTATTTTAGCAAAATTAGTAGTAGTAGCAGCAATTATAGTCGTAGTTGTGGTCTTAGCAGTTGTAGTAGTAATACTAAAAGTAGTAGTTGTAGTAGTAGTAGCTGTTGGACTAGTAGTAGTGGTAATAGAAGTAGCGATAGTGGCAGTAGGAGCAGTAGTAGTAATAGTAGTAGTCGTAGTAGTAGTAGTTATAGTTGTTGTAGTAGCAATAGTAGTGTTAATAAAAGTTATTGTGCAGAAGCAGTAGTCGTAGTGGCTTTCGTCGTAGTAGCAGTAGCAGTAATAGTAGTAGTTGTTGTTGTTGTTATAGCAGTAGTTGTAGTAATAGTAATAGTGGTAGTAGTTTTAGCAAAAGTGGTAGTAGTAGCAGCAATAGAAGCAATAGCAGCAACAGAAGTAGTTTTAGTTGTAATATTAGTAGGAGTAGGAGGAGTACTAGTATTAGTCGTACTAGTAGTAGTAGCTGTGGGAGCCGTCGTAGTAGCAGTGCATGTAGTAGAATTAGTAGTAGTACTATTAGTAGTAGTTGTAGCAGTAGTAGTTGTTGTTGTAGTAGTAGTAGTTGTAGTAGTAGTAGTAGTAGTAGCAGCAGTAGTAGTAGTGCGGTAGCAGTAGTAGTAGTTATTGTTGTAGAAGTAGTAGTAGCCGTAGCAGTAGTAGTTGTTGAAGTAGTGGAAGTAGGAGAAGTAATAGTAATAGCTGTAGTAGCAATGGTACTGGTTGCAGAAGGAGTAGTATATTAGTAGCAGTAGTAGTATTAGTAGAAACAGAATTAGTAGTTGTAGTAGCAATAGTTGTGGTAGCAGCAGTTGTAATAGCAGTACTAGTAGCAGTAGTAGCAGCAGTTGCAATAGCAGTACTAGTAGCAGTAGTAGCAGTAGTAGTAGCCGTAGTAGCATCAATTGCAGTTGTAGTAGTAGTAGTTGCAGCTATAGTAGCTGTAGTAGCAGTATAAGTAGAAATAGTGGTAGCAGTAGTAGTAGTTGTGGTACTAGTAGTACTAGTAGTACTGTTACTAGTAGCACCATCCGTTGTAATGGACGTAGTAGTTGTCGTACTAGTAGAAGAATTTGTAAAAGCGGTAGCAACAAATGTTGTAATAGTAGTTGCAGTAGCAGTAGTTGTAGGAGCAGCAACAACATTAGTATTAGTTGGAGTAGTACTAGTAGTGGTAGTACTAGTAGCTGTAATAGTAGTAGTAGTAGTGATAGCAATTGTAGTTGTAGTAGCAGTAGTAGTACTAGTTATAGTTCTAGCAGTAGTAGTAGTCATAGTAGTAGCAAAACTAGTCGATGTGGTAGTAGTAGTAGTAGCAGTACTAGTAGTTGTTGTAGAAGTAGTAGCAGCAATAGTAGCAATAGAAACAGTTGTTAGAGTAGTAGCAATAGCAGATGTATTAGCATTAGCAGAAGTAGTTCTAGCAGTGTTAGTAGTAGCAGGTGCAGAGTTGCAGTAGTAGTGGTAGTAGCAGGTGCAGAGTTGCAGCAATAGTGGTAGTAGCAATAGTAGTACTAGTAGTAGTAGAAGTAGTAGCAGTAGTAATAGCAATAGTAGTAGTAGGAGTAGTAGCAGTAGTAGCTATAGTAGTAGTACAAGTAGTAGTAGTAGCAGAAGAAGTAGTAGTTGTAGTAGTAGTTTTAGTAGTGGTAGGACTACTAGTAGTAGCAGTAGTATTAGTAGTAGTATTAGTAGTAGTAGTAGTAGTAGTAGTGGTCGCAATAGTAGTAGTAGTAGTAGTAGTAGTAGCAGTACTATTAGTGGTATATTAGCTGTAGAAGTAGTAGTAGTAGTTGTAGAAGTAGCTGAAGTAGCGGTAAGATGAGAAGTAGTGATAATTGTTATAGTAGTAGTAGCAGTAGCAGAAGTTGTCATACTAGTAGAATTATTAGTAGCAATAGTTGTTGTAATAGTAGTAGTAGTAGTAGTGGTCGCAATAGTAGTCATAGTTATAGTCTTAGCAATAGTAGTAGTAGTAGTAGCAATAGTAGTAGATGTTGTTGTTGTTGTTGTTGTTGTTGTTGTTATTGTAGTTGTTGTCATCGTTGTTGTTGTTGTAGTTGTTGTAGTAGTAGTAGTAGCAATAATAGTAGTTGTGGTAGCAGTAGTAGTAGTATTATTTTAGAAGCTATAATAATCGTAGTAGTAGTAGTTGCAAAAGAGTAATAGAAGTAGTGGAAATAGTAGTAGTATTAATAGTAGTGGTAGTTGCAGCAGCAGTAGAAGAAGCAATGGTACTACTAGTAGAAGGAGTAGTAGTATTAATAGTAATAGTAGTATTAGTAGCAATAGAAGTAGTTGCTGTAGTAGCAGTAGTTGTAGTAGTAGCCGTAGTAGCAGTAGTAGTAATAGTAGTAGTAGTAGCTATAGTAGTAGCCGTAGTAGCATCATTAGCAGCTGTAGTAGTAGTAGTAGTTGCAGCAGCAGTAGCAGGAGTAGTAGTAGTAAAAGTATAAGTCGTAGTAGTAGTAGCATTAGCAGCTGAAGTAGTAATAGTAGTAGAAGTAGCAGTAGTTGTAGGGGCCGCAGCAGCATTGCAAGTAGTAGTTGTACTAGTAGTGGTAGTAGTAGTAGCAGCACTAGTAGTGTAGTAGTACTTGCAGTGATTGTAGTAGCGCCACTGACGACAAATGTTTGATATCTGCATCTGGGAACCGGGTAGTCTCAATTCAGCATTGAGATTAGCCAATGCCAGGCGCTCGGAAGGAATCATGGTAGGGGACAGCATGGATGTCTGCTATAATAAGAAAGAGCGTGATTAGTGTCGAATAAAGATTGGGAGTTGAGCACACCAAAATTGACCAGGTTAGGTTGAGAAATCGACAGAGAGGAAGTTGGAAGCTCCAAGACAAATCGATCCTGTAGGCTTGAGCTTTGATAATGAGAACTAGGAGGAGACAGAGTCGGTGAGAGGATCATTGAGGTCGACATGCCCTGCATGAGAAAAGGTAAGTAATGAGAACACATAGTGGAGAGAGAAAATGGAAGGAGGGAAGAGTAGTTACATCTTTGGCGCCGACCAGCTTGGGTTCAGAGATGGGTCCTAGCAACTAAAAAGAAGGCACATCGAGGAGTGTAGGGGCAGACGCTGAGTATAAGATTGAAAAGACGAGCTGAAGAGACAAAAAGTTTAACACCTAGAAAGGACAGGAGGAAGTATTACCTGGTGTGTCACGAAGAGCCACGCTTTCACTATCTTTGGAGACAGGGTGTGGCGAAACTAAACTATTAAGCCGGGGAGGTCAGCAAGAGCCGTACCATCTTGAGTGTGCGTGCCTTCTTCAATGAAGGTCTTGACATTCTTGACCAGTGGCTGCGAAGAAGGCGCATTGAGGAGAGGAAGCCCACCAGCTTGAGGGGCAGCAGCCGGATCCTCATCAGCTTGCGTTTGTGTAAGTTGAGGGACTGAGAGCGAAGGCAGTTCTGCTTCAGTCCTAGGAGCAGCCTTAGCAGGGATTGCAGACATAGGCTCGACAAGGTCGGTGCTCACAATAGCAGAGGGAGGATGAAGGAATGGAAGAACATCTGCTGGTGGCTCTGGTGAAGGAGAGAGGGGAAACTCTCTACTTACAATAATGCTACTTAGGGGAGGAATATCTTGACTCAGGAGCACCTGAATCTCTTCTTTTTGTGTCCCACATCTACATATATTCCAGCATCCGCTCATTTTTTAGTGGAAGGAAATGCTACTCAGGGATCAAAGAAAGCTGCTACCTCGTTAGAAAGACTTGGTTCGTAGAGTGGAGGCCATTCCCCAAGATATTGCTTTTAAGCTCCTGCGGGTAACTTTTTATCTTAACAGCATGGTAATTGATCGAGTGCGCTTTCCTTTCTCAATGGCACAGGAAAAGTCCGGGTATTTGGGAAGGAACCGATACTGATTCTGATAGGGCAAAAGATAGAGGAAAAGCAAAGAAAGCTAAGGATTTTGTGCTAGGAACAGAGCTTCAAGCAAGATGTCCAGTAACAGATGCTGAAAACAAGCATTCATTCCATCGATCAGAGACCCATGCTTGGGCAGTGTCTGCTGTCCTATTCTTATTGCTAAGAAAAGTGACTTAAAATGAGAGAGACCAATGGGTCCCACTCACGAGGGAGCAGGCAAGCTTTCTTACTTGCCAATGTTGGCTTTCCTTCCCTTGTTCAGGAAAAGAGTATCTTACCTTTCAAATTCTCAAACTCAGGGATTCTTCATTACTCTAATGATAAGAGGGTTGTCATTGGTTTGGACCATTCCAGTTGTTATAGAAAACAACTAAGTAGGATTCCGATAGTGGCCATAAGACCTAACGCTGCCAACTATCACTTGGACTGGTGCCTTATTTGTTAGGAAATAGGTTCACTTTCACCTCGCCAAATGCCACATCCTAACTATTTTATTTCTATCTAAACACTTCGAGCTATCAGGCGTATTTCTTTTGTATTGGGTCTCCAGCACCGAAGCTACGTATAGTCCTAAAGCATAAAAGACATAAGCCAAGCCCATTGAAATATGAGAGAAAGGTAAGAATATTCATTCTCAAAGAGAGAGTAGCACTGGTTGATATGGAGGGCCTATAGAAAATAGGTGCGGAATTTTCTCTATCTAAGACGCCATAACTCTCACTTTGAAAAGAACACGTCCGACTTTGAATTGGGAGCCTTCGCGCTAGCTCCAGGGATTGGGAGGTCGAGAGAGGATAGCTCACAAGACCATTCTGGAGATTGGGGAATTTCGCACTATGTGAAGTCAATGGCCAATCTTGGCTCTTCTTGGCTCACCCGGATGCAAGAGCTTTGATAGAGAAAGGAAGATATGGATGTCCGATACCTAGATGGTTGATTAAGATAATAAGGAAAAAAATATGATCTATGCTTAGGAGTTTCTGTCTATCTATCTCACCACGTTAATGATGGCGGAAGGAATGCTCTACTCATCTTTCTTATGGCTCATTACCCCAGTGCTCATTCACTCCAAGTGTAGTGTCTTTCTCAACCAGTAGTCTTGGCATTATTGAATGAAAGAGATGCTGGCCTCTTCTTCATGGAGTTGGCAGAGTGTGCTCCATGTCAGAGAATTAGCAGAAAATGTTGTGCTTCATCAACTAGGGAAGGGTTCTAATACAGCTATGTGGCTCGACCCTGTAGGTACTCTTCTAAAGATTTTTGATGGTAGGTTCTTGTGTTTATAGAAGCAGCTATCCCTGGAACCCACTTCTTCAAATCACGATCTATATACGTTCAACTGATCCCTCTGAACTCATGTGCTTGAATCTGCCGCTTCGGTCTGTACACTGCAGTACTAGAGCAACCACTCCCAACATTAGACCAAGAGATCGGTGGACTATTCAGAGACTAGCCATGCAGTTCCTAATAATTATCTGTAGGGATAGGTTGTATAAAAAGTCTGGTAAAGCAACAACATTATGTTGAGATGTCTAGATGAAAGGGAGGCCAAAGACCTGAAAATCCAGGTGCATGAAGGAGTCTAGGACTTGCTAAAAAAAGACTTCGCCTAGGACTTTTATTTTCGATGGAGAGGGATTGCATCCACTTTGTTCAGAGATACCACAAGTGCCAAGTGCATGCGAATTTGATCCACATGCCACTGATGGACCTTCATAATCAAACCTGAAGGTAGCAATTGGACATGAATACATCTTGGTGGCTATCGATTCTTTCGCAGAGTGGGTGGAAGTGACCTACACCACGATCACAGCGGCACATAAGATTTATGAAGAAGCTGCTCCCTATTCATAAGCTTAGGAAGGTTAATGTCATGTTCCTATTGTCCAAGCTCTAAGGCACACCTACCCTAAAGCATTAAGCGGGGTTTAGTCAAGTAAAGTGGAAGGCGAAAGAAAGACAGAAGGGGAGGAGGCAGATTTAGACAACCAATGACACTACGAGTTCGCACCCTTTGCAAACGTTGCCTTACCTAAACAAACGCACTCAGAAGGTGACATCTGTCTGGATGCTAACGAAAGAGCTGTCAGACAAGAACTGATAGCTACCTGTTGTCTACTCTGAATATGCCACTTGTTTGTCTTCCTTGTTGGTTTTCTATCATCATGATATATAATGGAAAAGACAAAGAAAAATGACAGATGAACAGAACAAGCTGATACCTACCCTACGGTTGCCCAATGGTGAGTGTAGCGAAGGTCACCTCCCATCCCATGAAAGGGCATACATCATAAGGTGGACAACCGCTATAGCGATATCAAAATTGTGATATTGGCTCAATCAAGTGCAGTTTGATTCACCGTAAAAAATATAAGAAAGAATGAAGAGTAAAAGCGGTTGAAACCTCAGATTGGTTCTCGCGAATCAAGGGCATTTGCTACTATTTAAACAACAATTTGATGTTATGGTTGTCTTGGTTTTGAAAATGAGCAGAGCGAGAACGAGATGAGTTCACTTCAGGAATCGGGCTTGTTGATGATTTTTGATCAGGCGTTCAGTCTACCACAAATGTGAAAGCCAATCAATCCCATCATCCTTTTTTCTTGGAAAAGCCAAGGCCTAATCTCATCCAATCTCTATCATTCTTTGATAGAGTTGAGCAGTCAGAGAATGGAAATTCCAATGATTGTTCTAGAATTAGAATGGTGATTCCTCCCAATTGCTCCTTGTGATGCTGCAAAACCATGGCAATTAGGATCTCAAGACGCAGCAACACCTATTATGCAAGGAATCATTGACTTACATCATGATATCTTTTTCTTCCTCATTCTGATTTTTGTTTTCATATCACGGATCTTGGTTTTGCACTTTATGGCATTTCCACGAGCAAAAAAATCCAATCCCGCAAAGGATTGTTCATGGAACTACTATAGAGATTCATCGGACTATATTTCCAAGTATCATCCCGATGTCCATTGCTATACCATCATTTGCTCTGTTATACTCAATGGACGAAGTAGTAGTAGATCTAGCCATTACTATCAAATCTATTGGACATCAATGGTATCGGAGTGCGCCTCTTAACAAGGGTGATATAAGTGCAACGAAATGTACCAGTGGTTTGCAAAGCATTTGGCTTACCCATAATCTCCCATTCTTGTCATTGAGAGACTATAAGAACTTTAGCATGCCAGAAACGGTGAGTTGAGGTGCTTAGACCTATACCCCAAAATTCTCCCAGCAGAGAAGCCTATGGTTCCATTCTTGTTATTGCTGGAGGTACACATACCTCTTCTCAGTGTGGAGCGATATACAAAAAATAGATGCTCAACTTGCATTGTCCGATAATGGCATTGAAGTCGTGAATCTACTGGCACCACAGCAGTGGCATACAACATTGGACCTAATGGCCAGCCCTGTTACCTTTCAAAATGGGGGATCCCCATTGGAAACAACCATGGTAGTTGTTGCGGAACTACTGGGACACGGGAGGACAACCTCTTATTCCTGCTCCTATTTCTTCGCTTTGGGGATGGAGGTCCTATGGTAGGTAATAGCTGGCACAAGCACTTGACCGAAGGGGACCAGCACTTCTACTCCGGAACTGAGGAGCTGTTTGCAGCGAGAAGCAAGGGATGTCATGAATGGTGGGAGGTCACGTCATAGAGAATTGACTTCTTTCTAAAAAGAGAGTAATCCTATTCTTTCTATAGAGGATATAGACTTTGTCCTTATAGTTTTCATCTTTCTAAGGTGACTCAATCCATTGGGGGTGGGACCTGCTGGCATAATGCATGCCGGAATGTGGGAATTCGAGATCTCATGAATGAATGGATTTTTTTCTCATGGACAAACTTTCTAGTTAGGCCAATGGATGGATCCTTTTAGATCTACGGGCCGGCTGTTCACATGAGCATATAGGGAATGAATCTATACTCGAGCGTTCGACTTGGCCCCTAACAGGTGCAGTGAGGAATCACTCTTGATGGGCCTAAAACTTTGCTGGGCCAACTAGCAACCCTTTTGACTGTGCAATTTCTTTATAAAGAAGACAATTATAGGATCTAATTCACTTTCCATGGTGAACTGGTCATTCCATACCTTCTGCCTGTCTTATGTGTGTGGAACTAGGTCTTTTTTGGTTCCAACTTAACTAAAGTAGGTAGGTTTGGGTGAGAAAGGGTCCCTCTTGCCTACCTAATAGTAAGTGGGCCTTCGATACCACCGGGGTCTTACAGTCTCTGAGAGGGGGTAGAACTACCTAACTAAAGAAGAGTAGTGCGTTTTCGTCAAGTAGGTGTGGAGAGCTTTTTGTGGGGAAACTTGTAAGTCAAGTTTTAGGGGAGGCGGGCGTCGGCCCAACCTTATGAGTATTCGGACTATAACAGTTCCGATGAACAGTCACTCACTTTTGATAGTTATATGAGTCGAGAAGATGATCCAGAATTGGGTCAATCACGTTTATTAGAAGTGAACAATAGAGTAGTTGTACCAGCCAAAACTCATCTACGTATGATTGCAACACCTGCTGATGTATGTCATTGTTGGGTTGTACCTTCCTCAGGTGTCAAATGTGATGCTATACCTGGTCGTTCAAATTAGACCTCCATTTTAGTACAATGAGAAGGAGTTTACTATGGTCAGTGCAGTGAGATTCATGGAACTAATCATGCCACTATGTGTGTGCCCGGATACATAGGCCAACTACTGAGCCCACTCTAGCTTAGCCACACCACTCGGGGTCAGGGTGCGAGCCACCCGAGAAGCAAGCTATTACAGGGAGTGGCTGGAGCAGTAGGGAGCCGAGGAGCAAGGTACTAGATAAGATATAAGAAGGGGCTAGGCTCTTGGTAGATTAGAGGAGATAGTTAGGATAACAAACTTGAAACGTGAAGCCCGAGCGGCCGGCGGGCGAGTGGTTAGTGGCAAATAGCACCCTAGTGGATGGCATTCCTCTTTGCGGCTAGCACTCGAGGAACCACGGGGCACTCCTTGCAGAGCAAGCAAGTCTTAGGGATGAGACGCCTGTGCGAGGATGTCAATTCTCATTAGGAGGTTGAACCAAGGACTTATAGAAGTTGGGGCTACCCCATCCCCATGGCAAGGCAACAATGTCCTGAGGGAGGAGTTGAGAGGCCTTATACTAGTAGTAGCATGGACCTATTTTTCATTCTAGGTCATGCAAATTGGGCCAGTCCAAGATCGTATAGTTATTTAAAAAAGGAAAGACAACAGACACTCTCAATGGCCTCTTTCTGAGTTATTCTAGCTTCTTCATTTTTCATTAGCAGTGAATGAACAAAACTGTCTCAGCGAAAGGAGATGGACCTGCTATAGCAGAGACTACTTATCCTCTTCTTGTTCCTAGCCATCTGTTATGAGTCTGTGAAGCCTAGAATCATCAATATGAGGGATCCCTCAAAATAGAGAAGGACTGGCAGGGCTTCTGCAAGAGCCTCCCCCTCTTCCCGGTCAATATAGATGGGAAGGGGACTGACATAACTAGCCTCTTTTTTATGTACATACAGCTTTGTTTTAGGGTGGAGCCGCCCTCCCTCCTGCTAATCTAGCCATTTTCAACCCTTTCTTTCCTACGCAGGCTTCTACTTGTGATTCCCGGCCCAGTGCTTCGCCTGGTTATGTACATGTTCCGACTCGCCGGTCATTATAGATGATGTGGCATGGCTATGGAGAGGCGAAGGGGGGAAGCAAGTACTTTTCTTTATAGACTTGGCTAGCCATTTTTTTAGAAGCTTAACGAAGGCCGACCACTACATAGAGACAACTACCATGATAGTAGAGAGGCAAAATCGAAGAGCAACGTGTGAAATGCTCAAGAAAGAAGCAGAGAAGGGGTTGTGCACCCTCCGCCATTGGGACAACTTCTTTCTTCCTTTGCCAAAACCCATGGGATTCAAACACTCGACGTTCCGAGCTCCAAGAAATGAAATGAGATACTGAGCTACAACTCTTTTTCCCTTTCCCATTCCCATTCTCGACATATGGTACTAAATGAAATAGATGAGATATGATGGGATACTAAACTCATATCGTTACATCAACCGACGCCAAAAAAATAAGAAAGAAGAAAAATGAATAAGCAATGGAGAAAGAAAGGGAAAGAATTTCTTTCTTTGTGATTTTCCCTTTAAAGTAACCTTCTTTCTTCGCAAGGGAGAAAAGAAAAGTAAGCTCTTACGACCAGGAACTAAAAGAGCAAGGGTTAGGCTTTCCATGTAGTTGACTTTGATGCTTTATGGAAAGAAAAAAGAGATGGAGTCGATACCCTTATGATGAACTTTAGAACTTCACCTTGGCACAGGCACACTGAAGTGCTAGTCTTCGTAAAAGCATTCCCTCTAAAGTGCTGGATATCCATCAGTTACTTTTTTCTTTTATTCCACATCGAATTCGGTATTTTACTTGAAAGTGGAGACAGGAGAGCTAGACGTCCTTTTGATAAGACAGAGTGAGCACAAGAAAAGAAAGAAGCAAAGAGCTGATTCGATAGCATCCCCTTCTTGTGGTAAGAAAGAAAGTCATTATAGTGTAGTCGACCGATAAAGATTCTCTCTTCTTGTTAGAGCTATAGAGCTTCCATCATCCCTCTTCGAACTTCGATAAAAGTACCCTACCTATCCTTTCCTTTCAGTGCAGTGGACTTCACGATCAGGGTTGGTTGAAAGTCTTGTAGTAGGTGTGGGATGGGACAACTTCTCAATTTTCATTTCCCGGTGGGAGAAAAGTCAGCTTTGAACTGGTCTTGGGAAAAGGTATGGACATGATCTGGGAAAGATTGGTTTCAAGTCGATACCGTGTAGCACAATAGTTGTTCTTTTTCCCGAGCAACGAAAGTGGATCAGCTTCCGACCTTGCACATTATGCTTTGGAGGTAGGCATAGTAGGAAGATTCCTGGCTTACCTTTCTTCTGTTCTGGGTTGTAGTTCTTGCTAACATGAGCTTACTACATGAACAAATCCCCAACCTTTAGTGTCGAATGTGATGACAAGTCCAGTCCTTTCTTCGGAGTGGCGAATAGAGTAGGCGTGGGATCGATGCGACATATGCTATCTTACTACCCAACCAACGAGTCATACCTCGAACGCCCTACTACATTTATTTCCTGATGCTTTCTTCTTTTGCTGCTAGGGATTCTCTCCCACATAAGAGTCTTGTAGTTCCATCACCGCTTGTTGTGAGATAGACAACAAAAGCATTTTTCTTTGAACCAGAATGATTAGGGTATGGAACCGAAGCACAAATTCGATACCGTTACGGGAGATCAAATACATGTTGGCAGTCAAGCAACCGAGCTAACCCTTCTTTATTAGATACGTCACTACAAGATATGCGATACCCAGCTCTAAGATTCTATCTTCTATACTAACTAATATTCTATAAAAGATACCACGTAGCGAACTCAAACCTCACCAAACGAGACATACCGAACCGGAATGAATGTATGCGCCGTTACTTAAACCCGTCGGCACTTAACCCCACTATGCTAACCTGCCCTTTGAATATGGCTTATCACTCCATTTGATCACAATTCCCAGCCTGCACTACACATTTTTTTTGATGTTATCTCACTCCTACGGACAACACAGGAGAAGTATTGCTTATTCTCTAACATCTGTGAGTTGCCTATCAATGCTTTATCTATGATATTACTTGATTGGGATGTTCAAAGATATCCTTGAGACTGGAAAGTGTAACCCAAAGGAAGGAAGCTCACTCAGAAGCTAGCTCCAAAGAACACACTTCAAGATTAGTCTCACTAAAAATATCATATATAGATGTTCTTTTCTTTCTTCTTCCGTCGGTCTCGCTACACCCTCTCCCCAAAGAGCTTAGCCACGAGTGGACCAGGCCATAGGTAGTCCTACAATGCTGGGAAAGAGGAGGGCAAATGCCTTCTTTCTATGACTTTCAGGCAAGAGAAAGATGAAGTTTGAGAGTATTATTTCCATAATTCCCTTCATTCTTTTGTTGTTCTACTCCCCCCCAAAAAAAGAGAAATTGATTCTGACTAAACTTCAACTGTGGTTGATTGTTGACCAACGTAAAGCATGGGAGAAAAAAAAAGACCAATAGCCAAGTTTCTGAGCAAATGAGGCGTTTTCTCAGTAAGCTATAGGTTAGTTCCTACTCTACCAGAGGATGACCGTCTTTAACAAGCACCTTTGGGTGCCGCTGGCTTTTCAAAACCTATATAGCTTAATGAGAGATACTAGTGTGATAGAATTAAGATTCCTTGCTTTCTTCTTTCTTTTCTATACGAAATTTCGATAAGAGTAACACTAGCCCGCCCCTTTAGTGCACCTTCGAGAGACTACGGGGGTAACTGAAAGAGACTCAATCGCTTTACCGATAGCCCTAGCAACAACAGAGCTAACCCACAACTCTTCCTTAGTTATTATTGTCTATGCTCAAATTCCTTTTAAACAGACAAGAAAGATGGAAACTATAAGATATTCCAGAAATCCATCAAAATCACTGGCCTTAGAGTCCATGTTGGCTTACTGAATACCAACTCGAGAACTTCATGTCATCATAAGAGTCTCAAGATATACCCCACAATGGGAGGCTTTCCTTCGGTCACGATATGAGTGAAAGAAAGGATAAGATCTTTCTTAAAAATTGTACAATACTTGGCCTCAAAGCCTATGCTGGCTCGCTGGACACAAGCTCTGCAATCTGACTTGAACATATCAATGCCCCTAAATAATTCTTTCTTTAGTTCACACTGCAAGTGAAAAAAGAAAAAGATATTATGAGAATATGGGCTTCTACCCAACAGATTCCTCCATAACTGACCAACTGGTGAAACGAAAGTTAGACCTCTTGAAGGGATAGCAGGACCTGTTGCAAATATGGCAGTTATTGATGGCTCGAAAAGAAAGCTGGACTAGGTCTTCTTCCCTGAGCTTAGAAAGGAGCTGTTCACCTCATGGCTATACTATTTCCTCTCCTGTGTTAGGTTTTAGAGGGTAGACACATCTTACAGGTATTGGGCAGTCATGGGTGGAAGGCATTGAAAGATAGGAGGAATAGTGACAAGCTAAAAAGACAAGGAGGAGCCCTATACCTACCACCAACCAACCTAGAGCTTAGCTTTTTATTACCCTCAACAGCAAACCCGGACTGAGGATTAGGGCGTTTACCCTCCATCCAAAAAGGGAGACCCCTACGAATGAGCAGAAGTAGCAATAGTAGCTGCGGTAGTAGTAGTAGTAGTAATAGTTGTGGTAGTAGTACTAGTAGTTGTCGCAGCAGCAATAGCACCAACAGTAGTAGTAGCGGCAAAAGTAGTAGTAGTACCAGTAGTAGTTGTTATTGTAGCAGTAGCCACAGTTGTCATAATAGTAGTATTAGTACTAGTAGCAGTAGTACTAGTAGTAGTAACAGTGACAGTAGTGGTAGAAGTAGTAGTAGCAGCCGTAGCAGTAGCACCAATAGCAACAACACTAGTAGTTGTAGTAAGAGCAGTTGTATTGGAAGTTGTAGTCATAGCAATAGTAGTAGTATTAGCAGCAGTAGTTAAAGTGGTAGCAGTAGTAGCAGTAGTATTAGTTGTAGTTGCAGTAGCAGTAGCAGTAGTAGAAGTAGTAGTAGTAGTAGTAGTAGTAGTAGTAGTAGTAGTAGTACTATTTGTAGCAGTATAAGTGGCAGTAGTAGTAGCAATTATACTATTAGGAGTTGTAGTAGCAATAGTAGTATGAGAAGTAGTTGGAGTAGCAGTAGTAGTTGTAGTAGTAGTTGTAGTAGCAGCAGTAGCAGTTGTACCAGAAGCACTAGTTGTTGTTGTGGTACTAGTAGGTGTAGCAGCAGTAGTAGTAGCAGCAACATTAGTTGTAGTAGTAGTTGTAGTTGTAGGATAAGAAGTAGTACTAGTAGTTGTAGTAGTAGTAGTAGTAGCCGTAGCAGAAGTAGTAGTAGTACTAGTAGTTGTAGCGAAAGTAGCATGAGTAGTAGTAGTAATAGTAGTAGCAGCAGTAGTTATTATTGTAGTAGTAGTAGTAATTGTAGTAGCAGTAGCAGTAGTAGTTATTGTAGTGGTAATAGTAGTTGTAGTAGTAGGAGCGGTAGTAGTTGTAGTAGTTGTTGTTGTTGTAATATTAGTAGCAGTAGCAGTATTAGCAAAAGTTATAGTACTGGTAGCAGAAGTGGCCATTGTTGGGGTAGTAGTAGTAGAAGCAGCAGTAGAAGCAATAGTAGCAGTAGTTGTAGTTGTGGTGGTAGAAGTAGTAGTAGTAGTAGTAGTAGCAGTAGTCACTGTAGTAGCAATAGTAGTAGGGGCAACAGCAGTAGCAGTAGTGACAATATAAGTAGCTGTCATTGAAATTGTTGTAATTGTGGTAGGAAAAGTAGTAGTAGCAGCTGTAGTTGTTGTTATAGTAGCAGCAGTAGTAGTAGTTGCAGTAGTAATTGTAGTAGGAATAGTGGTAGTAGTAGTAGTAGTAATAGTAGTAGTAGTAGTAGTAGCAGCAGCAACAGTAGGAACATCAGTAGTCGCAGTAGTAGTAGTAGTAATAGTAGCAGTAGTCGTAGTAGCAGGAGTAGTAGTAGTAGTTCTAGTAATAGTTCTAGTAATAGTAGTATTAGTAATAGTAGTAGGAGTAGCAGTAGTAGTAGTAGAATTGGTAGTAGCACTAGCAGTAGTAGTAGCAATATTAGTCGGTATAGTAGTAGTAGCATTAGTAGTAGTAGTAGTTGCAACAGTAGCAATAGCAATATTAGTAGGTGAAGTAATAGTAGCATTAGTAGAAGTAGTAGTTGCAGCAGTAGTAGTAGCAATAGTAGTAGTAGCAGTCGCAGTAGTAATAGTAGTAGCAGCAGTTGTAGTAGAAATAGTTGTCGTAGCAGTAGTAGTTGTAGTAGTGGTAGCAGTAGTAGCAGTAGCAGTAGCAATAGTTGTAGATATGGTATTTGTAGCATTAGTAGTAGTAATAGCATAAGTGGTAGTAGTAGTTGCAGTAGGAGTAGTAGTAGTTTTAGTGGTAGTTGTACAAGGAGTTGTTGTAGTTGCTGTAGTAGCAATAGTAGCTGTAATAGTAGTAGGAATAGAGCAGCAGTAGAAGCAGTAGTAGTTAGAGTACTAGTAGAAGTAGTATTAGTAGCAGTAGAGCTGTGGTAGCAGTAATGGTGGTCGCAGTAGGAGCAGTTGTAGTAGTAGTAGTAGAAGATGTAGCTGTAGCAGTAGTAGTTGTAGTAGTAGCAGTAGTAGTACTAGGAGTGGTAGTAATAGTAATAGTAGTAATGTTGTGGCAGTTTTGTTGATGCTCCTGCAATAATTGAAGTAGTTGTTGTAGCAGTTGTAGTTGTAGTAGTAGTTATATTAGTAGTAGCAGTAGTTCCAGTAGTACTGGTAGTTGTTGTTGTTGTAGAAGTAGAAGCAATAGTAGCAGTAGTTGTTATAGTAGGTTTAGTAGGAGTGGTAATAGCAATAATTGTAGTAGCAGTAGAAGTAGTAGTAGTAGTCGTTGTTCTTGTAATAGTTGTGTTGGTAGTAGCAGAAGTAGTAGCCACAGCAGTAGCCGCAGTAGTGATAGTAGCAGCAGTAGTAGGAATAGTAGCGATTATAGCGGTGGTAGTAGTTGTAGTAACCATTGTCGTAGTAGTCTTAGGAGTAGCAATAGTAGCGATACTACCAATTGTAGTAGTAGTAATAGTAGTATTGGTATTATTTGTACTAGTAGTATCTATACTCATAGTACTAGAAGTAATAAGGGTAGTTGGGAAAGTCAAGTAGTAGTAGTAGTAGTGATTGTAGTAGTAGTAGTAGTGGAAGTAATAGTCGTTATAATAGTAGCAATAGTAGTAGTAGTAAGAGAAATAGAGTAGTAGCAGTAGTAACAGTCATAGTAGCAGTTGTATTAGTAGTAGCAGTAGTAGTAGTAGTAGCAGAAAGAGAAGTAGTAGTAGTAATAATAGTAGTAGTAGTTGTAGTAGTAGTAGTAATAGTAGTTGTTGTTGTAGAAGTAGTAGTAGTAGTAGTAATAGTAGTAGCAGTAATAGTATTAGCACTATTTGCAGTAGCAGCAGTAGTAGTAGTTGTCGCAATTGCAGTAGTAGTAGTAACAGTAGTAGTAGCAAGCGAAGTAGTAGAAGTAGTAGCAGAAGTAGTAGTAGCAGTAGCAGTTGTTGTGATTGTAATAGCAGTAGTGGTAGTAATAGCAACAGTAGTAGTAGTGGCTGCAGAGTAAGCAATAGCAGTAGCAGTAGTAGTAGTTATAGTAGTAGTAGCAGAATTATTGGCAGGTGTAGTAGAAGCAGCACCAGCAGCAGCAGTAGTAGCAGCAACAGCAGAAGTAGTAGTAGTAGTAGTAGTAGTAGTAGTAACAATGGTAGTAGTAGTAGTAGAAGTTGTAGGAGTAGTCGTAGTAGTAGCAACAATAGCATTAGTAGTAGTAGTTGTAGTAATAGTAGTTATTATTGTTATAGTAGTAGTAATAGTAGGAATAGTAGTGGTAGTAGGAATCGTAGTAGTAGTAGTAGTAGTATGAGTTGTAGTAGGAGTAATCGTAGGAGTAGTAGTGGTGGTAGGGGTAGGAACTTTAGCTATAGTAGCAGAAGTTGTAATAGTAGTAGCTATAGTAGTATTAGTAGCAGTAGTATTAGTAGTCGTACTAGTATTAGAACTATTTGCAGTAGTACTACTAGTAGTAGTAGTAATAGAAGCAATAGTAGTAGTAGTAGAAGTAGTTGCAGTAGTACCAGTATAATCGAAGCAAAACAAGTTGTAGTAATAGTTGTTGTAGTAGCAGAAGTAGTAGTGGGAGAACTAGTTGGAGTAGTACCAGTGGTAGCAGCAATAGTACTTGTAGTAGTAGTAGTAGTAGTAGTAGTAGTACTGGTAGTAGCTGTAGTAGCAGCAGTAGTTGCAGTAGTGGTAGTGGTAGTAGCAGCAGTAGCAGCAGTAGCAGAAGTAGTAGTGATACCAGTAGTAGTAATAGTAGAAGTAGAAGTAGTAGTATTATTAGTAGTAATAGTAGTACTTCGAGTAGCAGTAGCAGCAGCAGTAGTAGTAGTACTAAGAGTAATAGCAGTAGTAGCCGTAATAGCAGAAGTAGCAATAGTAGTAATAAAAATAGTAAGATATGTAGTTGAAGCAATAGCAATGTTGGTAGTAGTAGAAACAGATGTAGTAGTAGTTGTAGGACTAATAGTTTTAGGAGTAGTAGTTGTAGTGGTAGCGATAGTAACAGCAGTAGTAGTTGTAGTTATAGTAGCGGTAGTAGATGTAATAGTAGTTGTACCCGTAGAAGTTCTAGGAGTAGTAGTAGTGGTACGAGTAGTAGTAGTAGTAGTAACAACATTAGTAGTAGTAGTATTAGTAGTATTAGTAGTAGCAGTTGTTGTAGTAGCAACAACCGCAGTAGTAGTAGTAGTAGTAGTTTGGAAGTATAGCTACCACTGTCCCGTAGCAGGCGGAGTGTGGTGGGAAGTATAGTAGCTAATACAAGAAAGTAGAATCCTGTTGTACAGTACAGTAGTAGCTAGAGCTACGAAATAAGAAGTCAAAGCCTAGCAAGAGGACGAGCCTAGCCAAAGGACGAGCTACCAGCCTATGACAGCGATGTCTTTTGGAGTCTTCTGTAAAGTCTATGCCTTAGGAAATAAAGGCTACGCCTTAGGATAAGATCACTTTTGGAGTCTTCTGTAAAGGCTACGCCTTAGGATAAGAGGGCTATGCCTAGGACAAGACTTCCCTTGGAGTCTTATGTAAAGGCTATAGGCCTACTCTAGTATAGGTTACTATTATGCTGATGTAAGCGCTTAGCTCATACCACCAGCTGATGTGAGCGCTTACATCACCGTGCCCTCTATATAAGGGGCACGCCTCCATTGTAAATGATCATCCAAGTATCCAAGTATTGTAAGCAATCATGTGAAATAGCAATAAGAATCCGAGAGTTTCTCCATATCTTCTCCTTATTTCTTGTTGCTACTTTCGTTCTTGAAATCGACCTTCCTAATGCCGGTGATGCTTGAAATCGACCTTCCTAACACCGGCGATGCTCGCCGAAGTGTTCGAGGTCTTGGAAGCTCTTTTCAAGAACGAAAGTAGCAACAAGAAATAAGGAGAAGATATGGAGAAACTCTCGGATTCTTATTGCTAAATTCACACGATACTTCGATTGCTTACAATACTTGGATACTTGGATTTCTACGATGATTATTTACAATGGTGGCGTGCCCCTTATATAGAGGGCACGGTGATGTAAGCGCTCACATCAGCTGGTGGTATGAGCTAAGCGCTTACATCAGCATAATAGTAACCTATACTAGAGTAGGCCTGTAGCCTTTACATAAGACTCCAAGGGAAGTCTTGTCCTAGGCATAGCCCTCTTATCCTAAGGTGTAGCCTTTACAAAAGACTCCAAAAGAGATCTTATCCTAAGGCTTAGCCTTTATATCCTAAGGCATAGCCTTTACAGAAGACTCCAAAAGACATTGCTGTCATAGGCTAGTAGCTCGTCCTTTGGCTAGGCTCGTCCTCTTGCTAGGCTTTGACTTCTTATTTCATAGCTCTAGCTACTACTGTACTGTACAATAGGATTCTACTTTCTTGTATTAGCTACTATACTTCCCACCACGCTCCGCCTGCTACGGGACAGTGGTAGCTATACTTCCCACCACGCTCCGCCTGCTACGGGTTAGTGGCGTTGTACAGTGGGGTGCCGTCTGCTGGTACTAGGGCCTCTTCCAGATTGTCCACAGCTGTGGCCTTCTCCGCTTGCACAGGGGTAGTATGAAAGGTAACCGTATTACCTTGTATACGTACTCCCCCATGCATAGTTCGCATGAAGTTGCATCCAATAATGAATTGGATTCCATTCCCTGGCTTCATTTGGAAACTGTACGTGCAGGAGATTTGGAAGCTGCTATCTCCGATGTACATCTTTCCCTGCTTGAGTCTCCTGTTCGTCATTTGTTGAGAGTTGACTCCGTTGACCTGTACGATGCAATTACTTGGCTCCAGTGCTTCAGGTGGTACCGAGGCTTCATCAATACAGCATGTGGTAGCTCCTGTGTCGAGTATTGCTTGTAGTTGGAACCTGGGAAGATTTGGTATTTCAAGTATAATAAGCATACTGTAGAGCATGTTGTTTACCATTCTTGGTTCTGAGTTGAGCTGGGTTGCTCTGTCTATTGCACTTGCTTGGAATAGAACATTGGTATGTTCTTGTTCTTCCGCTGGTCCTGCTGCCGATTTTTCTTCCTTTTCATTATAGTGTTTGTGCAGGTCTGCTTCTAACTCCTGTCCTCTCCCTTCGACTTCTTTCATCAGTCGCTCAATTTCTCCCTCACACCATGCAATATAATATCGTTGCTCCAGTATAAGCTTGCATTTGGGGCAATGGATTTTCACCTTTTGCATTGTTTGGTGCATGCAGTATGTACCCCTTTGTGGGCGGTTTTCTTCTCCTGTGCTGCTGATCTTTCCGCTTGCTATTGCGTTGGAGTGTAGATGATTCGCCTTGGTGTTGTGAGTGTTCTGCAAGCTGCTAGCCGGATTGGTGAAGGCTTTTGGGTGTTTGCCCAGAAGTGCTGTTGTCCTTTCGATCAGGAGCCCAATTTCACATTTGCTTTTTCATGTCATAGTCATTAGACACTAGATCCTTTAGAATCTTCTGAGTGTGGTCATAAATTTCCTGCACAATGAATCCAGGATGCTTTGTGCGGAGTGGCAGCTGCTTGTTTCGTGGGATGTAATGAACTACACATTTGTGCATGATAGATTCTATAGGGATTATATCAGTGTGGAAACTATAAAAGAGTTCCCTAGTATCCCTGAATCTCCTTGTACTCCCATCAATCAGGCGTGCTTCTTCCAGGCGATATAACCATTGCCCAGTAAAGCATATTTTTCTATCCTTGTCTTGGAAAATCTTCTTAATAATCATGACATAAGGCTTTTTCATTCTTTGTGTTAGGGAAAAGCATTACCTCATCAGCCAGATTGTAGGTTTCTTCTTTGCTTGGGGGATTGGTGCTTTTGGCAGGCAACGGTTCCTGAGGTTGATATCCCTCTTTAACCTCTCCGTGGCTGACTTCCTCCAAACGGAGTATTTCAGCTTCTGTTGCTGTATCGTCCTGCGGGGCATTTGCTTCATTGTTTATAGAGGAGTTGGCAGGTTTCTTTCCTTCAGCCGATCCTTCATCATCGTTCCAGCTAGTAGCTTTGCTGGCCTTGGGAAAAGGCAAGTAGAATGATGGGGGTGGTGAGTATTGGACATAATAATCAAACTTACCACTGGGTTCCCCTAGGGTATCCCATTCCTCCTCCTTGCCAAAGGCATGGATGCCTCCTTTATCTGGAAGGGGGTTAAACACAACCCCTTCTGGAATGTCGAATTCTGTGACCTTTCTCGGTCCTCCTGGTTCTTGATTCGTCATAGCAGGTGTAAGAGTATCTTTCTTCTTTTCCCTCGCCTTTTTCAGATTTGTAGTGTCCGGATCTTGCGGCGTTTCTTGTAGCCGGGCGATCTCTTCTTCGCACCATGAGATGTAGCCGTGCTGCTCTTTAATCATCTGTTGGCACTGCTCGCAGTTGAGTTGCCATAGTGATTCCCTTTCATAGCGAGGGCAGCCTTGGTGCTTGTCTTCGATTTCTAGCATAAAGAGCGTAGTCATTTGATTTAGCATACCACGGGGGTTTGTTACCTCTTCAGAGTTGGTCATGCTTGGTGCTTCCCTTCTTAGCTTCGCTTGTGGTGGCTCCTTTTCACCGAGAGGTTCCGTCTCTTCATTTGGCAGGTTATATTCTTCACTGTCTTTTGAACAAGGTACAGATTCCTTGTTCACTTTTGACTCTTCTTTATCATCCCGTGAGGGATGAAGGCCCAGTTGCTGAGGGAGCAGCTTTGTCTCCTCAGTGAGATAGTTATCTCCTTTCTGGATAGGACAAGTGGTGTTGTTTTGTGCTTCTTCATCCTGAAGTATCATCTCCTTCTGCAGTAACCGTCTTGCTTGGGTCTTCCACCTGATCATGCTAGTCATCACTTTCATCTGATAAGAAGTCCATGGACCGAGGTACAGAGGCCCCTGGGCATGTATCCCCTGCATGGATTCCCTTAGGATGGATTCCCTTAGGACTTCCATGGTGCTGCTTAGGCTTCTGGCAGCCTTTAGTCTTCTGAGGGCTTGTTCAAGGACTCCGGTGCTTACTTGATGCAGTTCGAAGAGTTGTTTTAAGTTCTTTAAGTTACCTTCTGATGCAATACAGGATTTGTAGTAAATAACAGACAAATTGTGAGCTAGTTGGTTGGTGGAAACTTTTGTTACTAAAGCAAGGTCAAGATACTCAAGGCAAGAGGTTCGGGAACGTTCATACCCCTCCTGAATGGATTTTTCCCATGCTTCAGACATATGGGCTAAAAGTTTACAGTTACCACGATTTCCCAAGGATAAATTCCAGTATTAGGTTAAACATGGCAATTCCTCACTAGATTAAAGCAATGCTTCAGGATCATACAGGTGTGCCCTTGGGCTTACTCACGGCCACTCGCCTTCACTGCCAAGTTAGGACCTGTCCTTTTTCCTTACACAAAGCTCTTCATCCAGTCAGTAAAAACCATGCTTAATTCTAATTCGTAACATACCAACCTTCCGATTTTGGTAGCTAACCTTCCGAACCGCAGAGAGATGCTCCCATCAAGGAGGCTCCTGCTCATGACCTCCTCAGGTTGAGTTGGTGCGGAGAGCTTCGTTGGCCGGACAGTCCAGCTGCACCCTTGCAGCGCCTCTGCTGAGTACCTTCGTCCTGGGAAGGCGTGTACTCCGTGGCTTGCTAGGTAGTCAATGACTCCTTGAATTTCGTAGGCAAAGCCTACGTTTGGGGTATTCGAGAGCCTTCCTACCATGCCTCTAGTGATTAATAAATTGGACTTACCACTTTGCCAGTTCTCGTATCCCTTAGTTAGGATAGACACTTGTACGTGCTTGTAGAAGTCCTTGACAGTCATCATGACGTCTGGTATAACGTATACCAGTTGACTGCCTTTTGCTAGGTCCACCTCCATCATGGCCAGTAGTGCTTTGTTTCCTTCCCACCAGTTGTCGCAGAAGACGACCAGAGCCATTGTACCAACCTCCTATCGGTGTAGGATCTGGAGTCAAAGTTGCAGTACACCGAGGTGTATGTACTGCATCCCACTTTGCCGTAGTTGATGGTAGCTTTCCTCCTGTATGAATGGGAGGTCTACCTGGTCACTGTCGACACAGAGGATTGCCTCTTCTGATCTGTGTGTGTACACCCGATGGTGCACGTCGTCCTTCCGGGAGTGGTACAGAACCTCCACTGGGACTATGGCAGCTCTCTTCTGCATTGATAGTTTTAATTGTACCTGAGGATCGATCTGCTGCTCTAGTGTGTCTTGCGGGGTGTTTCTTCCCATCAGGAGTCTACCCATTCTCCTGGTTGTTTGTTGAGCCGTATGAAGGTGCCTGTGGCTCCTCCAGTATCCCCGAATCTGATCTTCGCTCATCGGAGATGGTGCTGGGATAGGTAGTTCTTTGTAAACCAACTGGGTGTTGGTTCCTGGGGCCATCGCCTCCAAGCTTTTGCACTTTCGCAGCAAGTATCTGATAAGGATCTCGAAAGACCCTTAGTTTGCCTCGTGCCTCCAGAGGCCTTCGTGTGTGCCTCTCGTGCTGTTGGAGAAGCATGTCCAGCCATTTAAGGCTGTCGCCTGGTTTTCTTTGCTGGGGTTGTTGCCTGAACGCCTCAAGTACTAGTCCTCGGGCCTCTTGTTTTGAAAGGGGCCAGCTGTCTAGGACTGCAGTTGTTAAAGTCTTCAGAGAAATCTCGAGCCTCGAGATCTCTTGTGTGCAAGCTTGATGTAGTTCGAAGAGTTATTTTAAATTCTTTAAGTTAACTCTTGATGCAATACAGGTTTTGTCGTAAAAAACAGACAAATTGTGAGCTAGTTGGTTGGTGGAAACTTTTGTTACTAAAGCAAGGTCAAGATACTCAAGGCTAGAGGTTCGGGAACGTTCATACCCCTCCTGAATGGATTTTTCCCATGCTTCAGACATATGGGCTAAAAAGTTCACAGTTACCACAATTTCCCAAGGATAAATTCTAGTATTAGGTTAAACATGGCAATTCCTCACTAGATTAAAGCAATGCTTCAGGATCATACAGGTGTGCCCTTGGGCTTACTCACGGCCACTCGCCTTCACTGCCAAGTTAGGACCTGTCCTTTTTCCTTACACAAAGCTCTTCACCCAGTCAGTAAAAACCATGCTTAATTCTAATCCGCAAATTACCACAAAGGAAAAAGATAGCACTTATGAATTCTTAACACAAAATCTGAACACAGTAGTGAAGATCAGGATTTAAGTAATTACGACCCTTACCTCGCACTCTTGGCACCTTGACCTCTTGGGGGTTCTACTCCGCCATATCTTTAGCTAGCTCTGATACCATGAAATCGACCTTCCTAACGCCGGCGATGCTCGCCGAAGTGTTCAAGGTCTCGGAAGCTCTTTTCAAGAACGAAAGTAGCAACAAGAAATAAGGAGAAGATATGGAGAAACTCTCGGATTCTTATTGCTAAATTCACACGATACTTCTATTGCTTACAATGCTTGGATACTTGGATGATCATTTACAATGGAGCGTGCCCCTTATATAGAGGGCACGGTGATGTAAGCGCTCACATCAGCTGGTGGTATGAGCTAAGCGCTTACATCAGCATAATAGTTACCTATACTAGAGTATGCCTATAGCCTTTACATGAAATCTACCTTCCTAACGCCGGCGATGCTCGCCGAAGTGTTCGAGGTCTCGGAAGCTCTTTTCAAGAACGAAAGTAGCAACAGAGAAATAAGGAGAAGATATGGAGAAACTCTCGGATTCTTATGCTAAATTCACACGATACTTCGATTGCTTACAATACTTGGATACTTGGATTTCTATGATGATCTTTACAATGGAGGCGTGCCCCTTATATAGAGCGCACGGTGATGTAAGCGCTCACATCAGCTGGTGGTATGAGCTAAGCGCTTACATCAGCATAATAGTAACCTATACTAGAGTAGCCTATAGCCTTTACATAAGACTCCAAGGGAAGCTTGTCCTAGGCCTAGCCTTCTTCTTCTCTACGGCGTGTAGCTCTACAAAAGACTCCAAAGAGATTTTATCCTAAGGCGTCGCCTTTATATCCTAAGGCATAGCCTTTACATAAGACTCCAAAAGACGTCACTTTCATAGGCTGGTAGCTTGTCCTTTGGCTAGGCTCGTCCTCTTGCTAGGCTTTGACTTCTTATTGCGTAGCTCTAGCTACTACTGTACTGTACAACAGGATTCTACTTTCCTGTATTAGCTACTATACTTCCCACCACGCTCCGCCTGCTACGGGACTGTGGCTTTGTACAGTGGGGTGCCATCTCATTTGGCCAGTTACACTTCCCACCACCCTCCGTGTGCGTCTGAGAGAGTGAAAAGAGGCTGGTCCTGGAAATGGCGTCTTGGACTAGTCGGAGGGTATTCTGGAGCTGCTGGTCTATCTGGGCCATTGTAGGGTACCAGGTGGCCCAAAAGTGATCCTGGTAGCTGAGTCGTTCGCACTCCCATAGCTTGCTGGTGTGGAGATTACACAGTTGCCGAAGTGCTGTGATTGCTGTTGCTGCTGCTGCACGGATATCCTACTCATTTGCAGGGAACCCTGCAGTTGTAGTAGCATCTCGGCCTTGTGTGCCGGGGCTGCTTGGACTTCTTGAATTGCTGTGGCCACGAGCTCCAGAGTTCCAAGGTCTCCTTTTGCTGGCCATCCTGCACATACTAAAGAAGAAAGTAATCGTGACAAGGAGTCAGCGAGCTGATTATCCTTGCCCTCGATGTGTTCGAAGTGTACCGGGATCCCTATCCCAGTAATATAGTCCGTGAAGGTGATCCAGCGTATCCTGGAAGGCTTGTGATTCGGAGACTTGTTGAAGATGCTAATTATAGCTTGGCAGTCGATCCGAATCGTTAGTTTCTTTCTATCCAAGTAGTAGATCTTTAGTGCTTCCAGTGAGTTCATCACCACATAGATCTCCGCATCAATAGTGGATTTGATGGGGTTAAACTTCTCGCTTGCATAAGCACACACATGTTCTGCGGATTTTGGATCATATTTATGCGGCTTCCATTTGCAGATGCCCCCCCATCCTTCCATGCAGCCATCTATTTCTAGAAGGATGTAGCTCTCTGTAGGGGGTACTTCTAAGTCCGGTAGTTGCTGGACTAATTTTTTAATCTGGCCCACTAGAGCCCAATCCTGTTGGTTCATTTTCTTTTCTCCAGTTGGGCTAGTTTTTGCATACAGTGGGCTGAGGAGCCTTCCCAAGTTGGGAATGTAATTCCTGGCATAATTGAGGATGCCAAACCAAGAACGAAGCTCCTTTTTGGTCATGAGTGATTTATTTTGTACCTCTGTGATTTTCTTGATCACGTGAGGCTGCAGCCGGATCCTTTGGTTCCCGATGATGGCACCTAGGAACTCCACTTCTGTTACCGCTACCTTCATTTTTGTAGGCCTCAGGACGAGCCCATGCTCCTCACAAATATCGAGCATGATGTTCAGGTGCTTGGCATGCTCTGCTTCTGTCTGTGAGAAAACAAGAATATCGTCAATGTAGACGGCAATAAAGCTTTCTGTACCTTTGAAGCAATGGTCCATTTTTCGTTGGAATACGGCTGGGGCGTTCTTCAGGCCGAACGGCATGACCAACCATTCGTATAGGCCAGAGGGGACCCAGAATGCGGTCCATTCAATAGAATCTTGGTGCATGGCCACCTGATGGAAACCACTTTTCAGGTCAAACTTGGAGTAGACCTTGCTGTGGATTACCCTCCTTAGGATAGTATTGATCCCTGGGAGGCTATATTGGTCTTTGTTTGTAAGGTCATTAAGACACTTGTAGTTGAAGACCATTCTCTCTTTTCCCTTCTCCTCTTTGCCTGTAGTCGGGTCGACGATTGTTCCTGACCTTACGATGAAGGCCGTTGTTCTGTGCCGACTTCTACTTGGCCGGATGACTCCCATGGTCAGTAGGGCTTCTACGTGCCTTTTGAAGGTGTCCTGCAGTTGTGGGGTGACATGTTTCATAGGACGATCTTCTATAACAAAGTCTGGATTTTTGATATCCAGATGGCACACCACTTTGTTCTTTGCCCAGTGCTTTAACGGGTTTTCGCCAATAAACCCTGCTTCCTTCAGCCTTGTTATTACTGGTTGAAATTTTGGAGGAAGGACTCCCTGCTGAGCCCTGTATTGTAGTATACTGATTGCTGGATATCAATATACTCTTCTTCCTCCAGCTCTAACTCTTCTACGGCGGCGGCCACCGATGCTGTAGGAGTAGTACTGATAACAGTTAAATTTTTATAGAAGGTTACAATGTTACCTTCTATCCGAACTCCTCCTTGCATGGCTTTTATAAAGTTGCATCCAATTATCATCTGGATGCCATCACCTAGCTCCATTTTGAAGCTGTAAGTGTAGGGGATCTTGAAGCTGTTATCCCCAATGTGCATCCTTCCACCCTTTAGCTTTTTGTCCGCCGATTGCTTTGAGTTTATCCCGCTGAACTGTACCACGAAGCTATTTCTCTCCAGTGCTTCGGGTGGTACTGAGGCTTCATCAATACAGCAGGTTGTTGCTCCTGTGTCTAGTATGGCTCTGACTTGGAACCTGGGAATGTTAGGTATTTCAAGTTCAACATTCATATTATAGAGCATATTCTTTACTATTTTTGGCCCGGGCTTAGGTTGAGCCTCTCCTTCAGCTGTTGTCTTGTAGACACTTTCCTGTAGTAGGATACTGGTGCACTCCAGTTCCTCGCTTGCTTCTGCTTCCTTTTCTTTAAACTTCTCAGAGTCTTTTTGCAGGCTTGCGCCTAGCTCTAATTCCTTGACTCTTTCTTTGTAGTATCCCACCTCCTTCTCCAGCCGTTCAATTTCCCCTTCACACCTTTCTTGCATCAGCCTCTGGTTAGGGAATGGTTCTGGTGGAGCTGGTGTAACTGGGACCGCTGTTTTAAAGTAATAGGGTCCACATAGGTTACAGGCAGTAACCTTGCATTTGGGGCAATGAATCCTTGCCCGCTGCATTGTTTGGATCTTGCAGCACACGCACTTTTCTTCTCGTGGCTGCACGAAGTCGTTATGCTGCCAAGAATGAGAACATTTTCCTTGGAAGTAAGGCAGCGTTACCTGAGGGCGATACCCTCCTTCTAGTTCTCCTAGAACACAAACTGCTTTCTCCTGCTCAGGTGGGTCGAGGGAGCTGTGCAGACTTTGGGTTGATAAAGAGGAGTGACGGTCCTTTTTGCGTTGTGCTTCTTGAAGTCCTTGTAGATACTGCGCATTAAAAGGGATCTCTACATAGTTGGTGTTCTAAGAAGGCCTGTAATAAGAAGAGGTTAGAGGGTAATTGTCTCCTCTGGTGAAGTACTCCTCCTCCGGAGCCTCGTTCTCATAATAATTATTGTACGATTATTGGTAGCTTTGCTGGTCCTGATAACACCAATTGTAGTAGTCTTCCCATGGGGTTGGCAGGTAGTAAGCCATCAGCCTTCAAGCTTTTGCACTTCCTCAGCAAGTATCTGATAAGGATCTAGAACGACCCTTAGTTTGCCTCGTGCCTCCAGAGGCCTTCGCGTGCGCCTCTCGTGCTGTTGAAGAAGCTTGTCCAGCCGTTCAAGGTTATCGCCTAGTTCTCCTTGCTCGGGTTGTTTCCTGAACGGCTCAAGTACTAGTCCTCGGGCCTCTTGTTTTGAAAGGGGCCTGCTGTCTAGGACTGCAGCTGTTAAAGTCTTCAGAGAAATCTCGAGCCTCGAGATCTCTTGTGTGCAAGCTTGATGTAGTTCGAAGAGTTGTTTTAAATTCTTTAAGTTAACTCTTGATGCAATACAGGTTTTGTCGTAAATAACAGACAAATTGTGAGCTAGTTGGTTGGTGGAAACTTTTGTTACTAAAGCAAGGTCAAGATACTCAAGGCTAGAGGTTCGGGAACGTTCATACCCCTCCTGAATGGATTTTTCCCATGCTTCAGACATATGGGCTAAAAGTTCACAGTTACCATAATTTCCAAGGATAAATTCCAGTATTAGGTTAAACATGGCAATTCCTTACTAGATTAAAGCAATGCTTCAGGATCATACAGGTGTGCCCTTGGGCTTACTCACGGCCACTCGCCTTCACTGCCAAGTTAGGACCTGTCCTTTTTCCTTACACAAAGCTCTTCACCCAGTCAGTAAAAACCATGCTTAATTCTAATCCGTAACATACCACAAAGGAAAAGATAGCACTTATGAAATCTTAACACAAAATCTGAACACAGTAGTGTAAATCCGGATTTGGGTAATTACGACCCTTACCTCGCACTCTTGGCACCTTGACCTCTTGGGGGTTCTACTCCACCATATCTTTAGCTAGCTCTGATACCATGAAATCGACCTTCCTAATGCCGGCGATGCTCGCCGAAGTGTTCGAGGTCTCGTAAGCTCTTTTCAAGAATGAAAGTAGCAACAAGAAATAAGGAGAAGATATGGAGAAACTATCGGATTCTTATTGCTAAATTCACAAGATACTTCGCTTGCTTACAATACTTGGATACTTGGATTTCTACGATGATTTACAATGGAGGCGTGCCCCTTATATAGAGGGCACGGTGATGTAAGCGCTCACATCAGCTGGTGGTATGAGCTAAGCGCTTACATCAGCATAATAGTAACCTATACTAGAGTAGGCCTATAGCCTTTACATAAGACTCCAAGGGAAGTCTTGTCCTAGGCATAGCCTTCTTATCCTAAGGCGTAGCCTGTACAAAAGACTCCAAAAGAGATCTTATCCTAAGGCGTAGCCTATATATACTAAGGCATAGCCTTTACAGAAGACTCCAAACGACATCGCTTTCATAGGCTGGTAGCTTGTCCTTTGGCTAGGCTCGTACTCTTGCTAGGCTTTG
Organism: Trichopus zeylanicus subsp. travancoricus; assembly: GCA_005019695.1. Lineage (NCBI taxonomy): Eukaryota > Viridiplantae > Streptophyta > Magnoliopsida > Dioscoreales > Dioscoreaceae > Trichopus > Trichopus zeylanicus. Next base: position 28,883 of record RXID01016760.1, read on the forward strand.
ACTTCTTATTGCGTAGCTCTAGCTACTACTGCACTGTACAACAGGATTCTACTTTCCTATATTAGCTACTATACTTCTTGGAAGTATAGTAGCTACTACAGGAAAGTAGCATCCTGTTGTACAGTACGTAGCAGCTAGAGCTACGGAATAAGAAGTCAAAGCCTAAGCAAGAGGACGAGCCTAGCCAAAGGATGAGCTACCAGCCTATGACAGCGATGTCTTTTGGAGTCTTCTGTAAAGGCTACGCCTTAGGATATAAAGGCTACGCCTAGGACAAGACTTCCCTTGGAGTCTTATGTAAAGGCTATAGGCCTACTCTAGTATAGGTAACTATTATGCTGATGTAAGAGCTTAGCTCATACCACCAGCTGATGTGAGCGCTTACATCACCGTGCCCTCTATATAAGGGGCACGGCTCCATTGTAAATGATCATCCAAGTATCCAAGCATTGTAAGCAATAGAAGTATCGTGTGAATTAGCAATAAGAATCGGAGAGTTTCTCCATATCTTCTCCTTATTTCTTGTTGCTACTTTCGTTCTTGAAAAGAGCTGCCGAGACCTTGAACACTTCGGCGAGCATCGCCGGTGTTAGGAAGGTCGATTTCATGGTATCAGAGCTAGCTAAAGATATGGCGGAGTAGAACCCCCAAGAGATCAAGGTGCCAAGAGTGCGAGGTAAGGGTCGTAATTACTTAAATCCTGATCTTCACTACTGTGTTCAGATTTTGTGTTAAGAATTCATAAGTGCTATCTTTTTCCTTTGTTGTAATTTGCGGATTAGAATTAAGCATGGTTTTTACTGACTGGGTGAAGAGTTTTGCGTAAGGAAAAAGGACAGGTCCTAACTTGGCAGTGAAGGCGAGTGGCCGTGAGTAAGCCCAAGGGCACACCTGTATGATCCTGAAGCATTGCTTTAATCTAGTGAGGAATTGCCATGTTTAACCTAATACTGGAATTTATCCTTGGGAAAATTATGGTAACTGTGAACTTTTAGCCCATATGTCTGAAGCATGGGAAAAATCCATTCAGGAGGGGTATGAACGTTCCCGAACCTCTAGCCTTGAGTATCTTGACCTTGCTTTAGTAACAAAAGTTTCCACCAACCAACTAGCTCACAATTTGTCTGTTATTTACGACAAAACCTGTATTGCATCAAGAGTTAACTTAAAGAACTTAAAACAACTCTTTGAACTGCATCAAGCTTGTACACAAGAGATCTCGAGGCTCGAGATTTCTCTGAGGACTTTAACAACTGCAGTCCTAGACAGCAGGCCCCTTTCAAAACAGGAGGCCCGAGAACTAGTACTTGAGGCGTTCAGGCAACAACCCCAGCAAAGATAACCAGGCGACAGCCTTGAACAGCTGGACAAGCTTCTCCAACAGCACGAGAGGCGCACACGAAGGCCTCAGGAGGCACGAGGCAAACTAAGGGTCTTTCGAGATCCTTATCAGATACTTGCTGAGGAAGTGCAAAAGCTTGAAGGCTGATGGCTTACTACCTGCCTACCCCACGGGAAGACTACGACAATTGGTGTTATCAGGCCCAGCAAAGCTACCAACAATCTTACAATAATTATGAGCCTCCTTACAACACCAACTATGTAGAGATCCCATTTAATTCGTAGTACCTACAAGAACTTCAGTAAGCACAACGCAAAAAGGACCGTCACTCCTCTTTATCAACCCAAAGTCTGCACAGCTCCCTCAACCCATCTGAGCAGGAAAAAACAGTTTATGTTCTGGGAGAATTGGAAGGAGGATATCGCCCTCAGGTAACGCTGCCTTACTTCCATGGAAAATGTTCTCATTCTTGGCAGCATAACGACTTCGTGCAGCCACAAGAAGAAAAGTGCGTGTGCTGCAAGATCCAAACAATGCAGCGGGTAAGGATTCATTGCCCCAAATGCAAGGTTACTGCCTGTAACCTATGTGGACCCTATTACTTTAAAACAGCGGTCCCAGTTACACCAGCTCCACCTGAACCATTCCCTAACCAGAGGCTGATGCAAGAAAGGTGTGAAGGGGAAATTGAACGGCTGGAGAAGGAGGTGGGCTTCTACAAAGAAAGAGTCAAGGAATTAGAGCTAGGCGCAAGCCTGCAAAAAGACTCTAAGCAGCTTAAAGAAAAGGAAGCAGAAGCAAGCGAGGAACTGGAGTGCACCAGTATCCAACTACAGGAAAGTGTCTACAAGACAACAGCTGAAGGAGAGGCTCAACCAAAGCCCAAACCAACTGGATTGGGAAACGAAGATGACGAGAAAGAGCCTGATGAGGAGGAACCAGCTAGCATACCTTCTGAAAAGCATGAAGAAGAAGGTAACACTTGTCCCCCTCATAGTGCTACTATTGCAGCAGGCATCGAGGAAGAAGTACCGGAGATGGAGTACCCTGTCCTGCAAAAACTAGCCGAAAGGCTATCTGAGAGGATGTACACAAGTACATTAACCTCGGCAACATCTCCGAGCGGGCCATACATGCCCCCCACAGATGCTTCAATGGAACCAGGACCACCAGGTTACCCGCCAGCGGCCGACACGACTCCAGCAATATCTAGAACAACAACGAAGTCTGGGCAGCGAAACCAAGGAAGTTTTCGAAGAGGCTTCCTCAATAAAATATGGACCCTACCATCCGCACAGCAGAACAAAGGAGCCCTATTGATAAAACCCGAACAGCTCGGGCTATTTGAGGAGACTTTTGCAAGAAAGTATAGTAGCTAATACAGGAAAGTAGCATCCTGTTGTACAGTACGTAGCAGCCAGAGCTACGGAATAAGAAGTCAAAGCCTAAGCAAGAGGACGAGCCAAGCCAAAGGACGAGCTACCAGCCTATGACAGCGATGTCTTTTGGAGTCTTCTGTAAAGGCTATGCCTTAGGATATAAAGGCTACGCCTAGGACAAGACTTCCCTTAGAGTCTTATGTAAAGGCTATAGGCCTACTCTAGTATAGGTTACTATTATGCTGATGTAAGCGCTTAGCTCTTACCACCAGCTGATGTGAGCGCTTACATCACCGTGCCCTCTATATAAGGGGCATGCCTCCATTGTAAATGATCATCCAAGTATCCAAGTATTGTACACAATCGAAGTATCGTGTGAATTTAGCAATATGAATCTGCGAGTTTGTCCATATCTTCTCCTTATTTCTTGTTGCTCTGATACCATGAAATCGACCTTCCTAACGCCGGCGATGCTCGCCGAAGTGTTCAAGGTCTCGGAAGCTCTTTTCAAGAACGAAAGTAGCAACAAGAAATAAGGAGAAGATATGGAGAAACTCTCGGATTCTTATTGCTATTTCACGATACTTTAATTGCTTACAATACTTGGATACTTGGATGATCATTTACAATGGAGGCGTGCCCCTTATATAGAGGGCACGGTGATGTAAGCGCTCACATCAGCTGGTGGTATGAGCTAAGCGCTTACATCAGCATAATAGTTACCTATACTAGAGTAGGCCTATAGCCTTTACATAAGACTCCAAGGGAAGTCTTGTCCTAGGCGTAGCCTTTATATCCTAAGGCGTAGCCTTTACAGAAGACTCCAAAAGATATCTTATCCTAAGGCGTAGCATTTATATCCTAAGGCATAGCCTTTACAGAAGACTCCAAAAGTCGTCACTGTCATCGGCTGGTAGCTCGTCCTTTGGCACAAAGGAAAAAGAAACTATAGAAAACTGGTCAAGATATGGCGGAGTAGAACCCCCAAGTTGTCAAGAAGCCAAGAGTGCGAGGTAAGGGTCATAATTACCCAAATCCTGATTTACACTACTGTGTTCAGATTTTGTGTTAAGATTTCTTAAGTGCTATCTTTTCCTTTGTGGTATGTTACGGATTAGAATTAAGCATGGTTTTTACTGACTGGATGAAGAGCCTTGTGTAAGGAAAAAGGACAGGTCCTAACTTGGCAGTGAAGGCGAGTGGCCGTGAGTAAGCCCAAGGGCACACCTGTATGATCCTGAAGCATTACTTTAATCTAGTGAGGAATTGCCATGTTTAACCTAATACTGGAATTTATCCTTGGGAAATTGTGGTAACTGTGAACTTTTAGCCCATATGTCTGAAGCATGGGAAAAATCCATTCAGGAGGGGTATGAACGTTCCCGAACCTCTAGCCTTGAGTATCTTGACCTTGCTTTAGTAACAAAAGTTTCCACCAACCAACTAGCTCACAATTTGTCTGTGATTTAGGACAAAACCTGTATTGCATCAAGAGTTAACTTAAAGAATTTAAAATAACTCTTCGAACTACATCAAGCTTGCACACAAGAGATCTCGAGGCTCGAGATTTCTCTGAAGACTTTAACAATTGCAGTCCTAGACAGCAGGCCCCTTTCAAAACAAGAGGCCCGAGGACTAGTACTTGATGCGTTCAGGCAACAACCCCAGCAAAGAGAACCAGGCGACAGCCTTAAACAGCTGGACAAGCTTCTCCAATATCACGAGAGGCACACACGAAGGCCTCAGGAGGCACGAGGCAAACTAAGGGTCTTTTGGGATCCTTACCAGATACTAGCTGAGGAAGTACAAAAGCTTGGAGGCGATGGCCCCAGGAACCAACACCCAGTTGGTTTACAAAGAACTACCTATCCCAGCACCATCTCCGATGAGCGAAGATCAGATTTGGGGATACCGGAGGAGCCACAGGCACCTTCATACAGCTCAACAAACAACCAGGAGAATGGGTAGACTCCTGATGGGAAGAAACACCCCGCAAGACACACTAGAGCAGCAGATCGATCCTCAGGTATAATTAAAACTATCAATGCAGTAGAGAGCTGCCATAGTCCCAGCGGAGGTTCTGTACCACTCCCGGAAGGATGACATGCACCATCAGGTGTACACACACAGATCATAAGAGGCAATCCTTTGTGTCGACAGTGACCAGGTAGACCTCCCATTCATACAGGAGGAAAGCTACCATCAACTACGGCAAAGTGGGATGCAGTACATACACCTCGGTGTACTGCAACTTTGACTCCAGATCCTACACCGATAGGAGGTTGGTACAATGGCTCTGGTCGTCTTCCGCGACAACCGGTGGGAAGGAAACAAAGCACTACTGGCCACGATGGAGGTGGACCTAGCAAAAGGCAGTCAACTGGTATACGTTATACCAAACGTCATGATGACTGTCAAGGACTTCTACAAGCACGTACAAGTCTCTATCCTAACTAAGGGATACGAGAACTGGCAAAGTGGTGAGTCCAATTTATTAATCACTAGAGGCATGGTAGGAAGGCTCTCGAATACCCCAAACGTAGGCTTTGCCTACGAAATTCAAGGAGGCGTCGACTACCTAGCAAGCCACGGAGTACACGCCCTCCCAGGACGTAGGTACTCAGCAGAGGCGCTGCAAGGGCGCAGCTGGACTGTCCGGCCAACGAAGCTCTCCGCACCGACTCAACCTGAGGAGGTCATGAGCAGGAGCCTCCTTGATGGGAGCATCTCTCTGCGGTTCGGAAGCTACAAGCCGGCAGAAATGCCAAGAAGATCCTGCTACCTCCCAAGAGATGAGGAGGCATTCAATGACGAAGAGGAGCTCAGAACGCCTCATATAATTGCTGTCCTGCTGAAGGAAGATGAAGAAGATGAAGAGGAAAGTGACGACGAAAGTTACTTTCATCAGCTCTGCAAAGAGGGGTTCCCTGAAGGAGAAGGAGAGATGGAATATCCAATCAGAGCCCCAAAGTAGGATATATATCCCGACGAGGACGAAGATCCTCCTGAAGGCAAAAGGGACGTGCTTTCCCAACAACCAGATGAAGTCTGGGACACACTAGGGGAGCCTAGTGGGAAGTACGACTACTATGTCAAATACACTCCCCTGGAGTCATTCTACTATGGCCCCCCCAAACCAACTGGATGGGGAGACGAAGATGATGAGAAAGAGCCTGATGAGGAGGAACCAGCCAGCGTACCTTCTAAGAGGCATGAGGAAGAAGGTAACACTTGTCCCCCTCATAAAGCTAATGTTATTGCAGCAGGCATCGAAGAGGAAGTACCGGAGATGGAGTACCCTGCCCTGCAAAAACTAGCCGAAAAGCTATCTGAGAGGTTGTACACAAGTACACTAACCTCGGCAACATCTCCGAGCAGGCTGTACATGCCCCCCACAGATGCTTCAATGGAACCAGGACCCCCAGGTTACCCACCAGCGGCCAACACGACTCCAACAATATCCAGAACAACAATGGAGTCTGGGCAGCGGAACCAAGGAAGTTTCCAAAGAGGCTTCATCAATGAAATGTGGACCCTACCGTCCGCACAACAGAATGAAGGAGCCCTCTTGATAATACCCGAACAGCTCGGGCTATTTGAGGAAACATTTGCAAGATGGGAAACCATCACAAGGAACCATGTTGCCGCGCAAGGATTCACTGATACGCGAGACAAGATTGAATACATGGAAAACCTCCTAGGGGAAACAGCCAGGCTTGCATGGGTGCAATGGCATATGGCGCAGAATACCAAGCCATTATTGCAGCCGGAGGAGGAAGGGATGGCACTCAAAACATCCTTTCCCAGATGAGAAGGGTCTTCTCATTGGAGGATCCAGCCCAAGGTTCAACCTTGGCTCAAGACATGGCGTACCGGGACTTGGAAAGACTTTCATGTACAAACATGAAAGATATCCTTTTATACATGAATGACTACCTCAGGTTAGCTACCAAAACCGGAAGGTTGTTTATAGGTACGGAGCTAGCTGAGAAGTTCTGGTTAAAAATGCCGGGAGACATTGGCCGAAGAATGAAGGCGGCCTTCGATCAGAGGTATCCTGGAGTAAACATCGGGGTGATACCCAGAATACTATTCGCCTATAAATACCTGGAGGAGGAATGCAAAGACGCCGCATTCAAAAGATCCCTCAAGGATCTCTCCTTCTGCAGCAAGATCCCGATCCCAGGCTACTACACCATAGAAAAGAAGTACGGGGTCAGAAAGGCAAAGACATACAAAGGAAAGCCGCACAACACCAACGTGCGCATTGAGCGAAGGAAGCACCTTATGCGCAACAGGCGCTGCAAGTGTTACCTCTGTGGAGACATGGGGCATTTCGCCAGAGAATGCCCCAATGACAGAAAGAATGTAAAAAGGGTTGCCATCTTCGAGCAACTAAATATTCCAGATAATTATGACTTAATATCTGTGCAGGAAGGAGAAGACCAGAGTGATGCAATATACAGCATCTCAGAAGGGGAGGATCCTCAGAACCTCCACAACTCCTTCCGCCCACTCATACAAAATGAAGTCATATATGTTCTACAGGAACTCGAAGAAGGATGCCAACCGCAAAAGGAAGGGTACACTAGGCATAACAATGGGCCAAGTTCCATTAACCCAACAACAAGTACTTCTCCCCTGACACAAGAGGAGTACCCAGCAAAGCCCATAGGAGAAGCGGTTCTAACCTCCGGAAGGGGCCCAGAGGAGAGACTACACTACCTTGCATTCAGGCTAGATGGAAGAACTTACCATCTTCATGACGAGGTACTACTGGCGCCCGAATCGATATACGAAAATCCCTATGTAATTATTATCAAGGGGATTTTCCAAGACAAAGGAGGACAAGTGTCCCTCATAGGACAATGGCTGTACCGCCCAAAAGAAGCACTCACAGAAGATGGGAGTCCAAGAGCATCCAGGGATACAAGGAAACTTTTCTATAGTTTCCATACTGAGGTAGTCCCTGCAGAAAGCGTCATGCACAACTGTGTGGTTCACTACATCCCGCAGGGTGAGCTAGTACCAAGGCGTACAGAGTACCCGGGATTCATCATACAAGAGCTCTACGACCACGCCAACAGAATTCTCAAGGACATAGCATGTGCAGACTATGACAAGGAGTAGCAATCTGAAATCAAGCTGCTAATCAAGAAAATAAGGGAGCACCTGACAGGCTCCATGCAATTCAGATGGCCAAAGGCATACAACACAGGACCCACAGCCGGACGACGGTGGGCACCGACACCAACGCAACTGCGGGTACTCAACAGCCTTTTCCGTCAAAGCGACAAGCCCCCTAGAAAGAAGCAAAAACAGGACCTGACTTGGTCACTAAGACTACATGGAACAATCTCTGAAGCCAACATCCACAAATGGTTCATGAACAAGAGAGCGCGAGTCAAGCAGACGCAGGCAATACCTACCATTGTCCCGTAGCAGGCGGAGCATGGTGGGAAGTATAGTAGCTAATACAGGAAAGTAGAATCCTGTTGTACAGTACAGTAGTAGCTAGAGCTACGAAATAAGAAGTCAAAGCCTAGAAAGAGGACGAGCCTAGCCAAAGGACGAGCTACCAGCCTATGACAGCGACGTCTGTTGGAATCTTCTGTAAAGGTTATGCCTTAGGATATAAAGGGTATGCCTTAGGATAAGATCTCTTTTGGAGTCTTTTGTAAAGGCTACACCTTAGGATAAGAGGGCTATGCCTAGGACAAGACTTCCCTTGGAGTCTTATGTAAAGGCTATAGGCCTACTCTAATATAGGTTACTATTATGCTGATGTAAGCGCTTAGCTCGTACCACCAGCTGATGTGAGCGCTTACATCACCGTGCCCTCTATATAAGGGGCACGCCTCCATTGTAAATGATCATCCAAGTATCCAAGTATTGTAAGAAATCGAAGTATCGTTTGAATTTAGCAATAAGAATCCGAGAGTTTCTCCCCAACAACAAGGGTACAGTAGGCATACCAACGGGCAAAGCTCCATTACCCCAACAACAAGTACTTCTCCCCTGGCACAAGAGGAGTACCCAGCAGAGCCCGTAGGAGAGGCGGTCCTAACCTCCGGAAGGGGCCCAGAGGAGAAACTACACTACCTCGCATTCAGGCTAGATGGAGAAACCTACCATCTTCATGATGAGGTACTACTGGCGCCCGAATCGGTATATGCCAATCCCTATGTAATTATCATCAAGGGGATTTTCCAAGACAAAGGAGGACAGGTGTCCCTCATAGGACAATGGCTGTACCGCCCAAAAGAGGCACTCAGAGAAGATGGGAGTCCAAGAGAATCCAGGGATACAAGGAAACTTTTCTATAGTTTCCATACTAAGGTAGTCCCCCCAGAAAGCGTCATGCACAACTGTGTGGTTCACTACATCCCGCAGGGTGAGCAAGTACCAAGGCGTACAGAGTACCCGAGATTCATCATACAAGAACTCTACGACCACACCAACAAAATTCTCAAGGACATAGCATGTGCAGACTATGACAAGGAGCAGCAATCTGAAATTAAGCTACTTATCAGGAAAATAAGGGAGCATCTGACAGGCTCCATGCAACTCAAATGGCAAAAGGCATGCAACACAGAACCCATAGCCGGATGACGGAGGGCACCGATACCAACACAGCTGCGGATGCTCAACAGTCTCTTCCGTCGAAGTGACAGGCCCCCTAGAAAGAAGCAAACACAGGACCTGACTTGGGTGCTAAGACTACATGGACCAATCTCTGAAGCCAACATCCACAAATGGAAGTATAGCTACCACTGTCCCGTAGCAGGCCCCTTTCAAAACAGGAGGCATGAGAACTAGTACTTGAGGCGTTCAGGCAACAACCCCAGCAAAGAGAACCAGGCGGCAGCCTTGAACGGCTGGACAAGATTCTCTAATAGCACGAGAGGCACACGCGAAGGCCTCAGGAGGCACGAGGCAAACTAAGGGTCTTTTGAGATCCTTATCAAATACTTGCTGAGGAAGTGCAAAAGCTTGAAGGATAATGGCTTACTACCTGCCTACCCCACGGGAAGACTATGAAAATTGGTGTTATCAGGCCCAGCAAAGCTACCAACAATCTTACAACAATTATTATGAGCCTCCTTACAACACCAACTATGTAGAGATCCCTTTTAATGCGCAGTACCTACAAGAACTTCAAGAAGCACAACACAAAAAGGTCCGTCACTCCCCTTTATCAACCAGGAACCAAAGTGATGCTACCCATGACATCTCAGAAAAAGTAGTTTATGTTCTGGGAGAACTAGAAGGAGGATATCGCCCTCAGGTAATGCTGCCTAACTTCCAAGGAAAATGTTCTCATTCTTGGCAGCATAACGACTTCGTGCAGCCACAAGAAGAAAAGTGCGTGTGCTGCAAGATCCAAACTATGCAGCGGGCAAGGATTCATTGCCCCAAATGCAAGGTTACTACCTATAACCTATGTGGACCCTATTACTTTAAAACAGCGATCCCAGTGACACCAGCCCCACCAGAACCATTCCCTAACCAGAGGATGATGCAAGAAAGGTGTGAAGGCGAAATTGAACGGCTGGAGAAGGAGGTGGGCTACTACAAAGAAAGAGTCAAGGAATTAGAGCTAGGCGCAAGCCTGCAAAAAGACTCTGAGAAGCTTAAAGAAAAGGAAGCAGAAGCAAGCGAGGAACTGGAGTGCACCAGTATCCTACTACAGGAAAATGTCTACAAGACAACAGCTGAAGGAGAGGCTCAACCAAAGCACGACCAACTGGATTGGGTAACGAAGATGACGAGAAAGAGCCTGATGAGGAGGAACCAGCTAGCATACCTTCTGAGAGGCATGAGGAAGAAGGTAACACTTGTCCCCCTCATAGTGCTACTATTGCAGCAGGCATCGAAGAGGAAGTACCGGAGATGGAGTACCCTGCCCTACAAAAACTAGCCGAAAGGCTATCTGAGAGGTTGTACACAAGTACACTAACCTCGGCAACATCTCCGAGCGGGCCGTACATACCCCCCACAGAGGCTTCAATGGAACCAGGACCCCCAGGTTACCCACCAGCGGCCAACACGACTCTAGCAATATCCAGAACAACAACCTGCTGTATTGATGAAGCCTCAGTACCACCGGAAGCACTGGAGAAGAATAGCTTCGTGGTATAATTCAGCGGAATAAACTCAAAGTAATCGGCGGACAAAAAGCTAAAGGGTGGAAGGATGTACATTGGGGATAACAGCTTCAAGATCCCCTACACTTACAGCTTCAAAATGGAGCTAGGTGATGGCATCCAGAGAAAAATTGGATGCAACATTATTAAGGCCATGCAAGGAGGAGTTCACATTATAACTGTTATCAGTACTACTCCTACAACATCGGTGGCCGCCGCCGTAGAAGAGTTAGAGCTGGAGGAAGAAAAGTATATTGATATCCAGCAATCAGGGCTCAGTAGGGAGTCCTCCTTCCAAAAATTTCAACCAGTAACGCCAAGAAGATCCTGCTACCTCCCAGGAGATGAGGAGGCATCCAATGATAGAAAGAAGGAAAAGAGGGTTGCCATCTTCGAGCAACTAAATGTTCCAGATAATTATGACTTAATATCTGTACAGGAAGGACAGGACCAGAGGGATGCAATATACAGCATCTCAGAAGGAGAGGATCCTCAGAACCTCCACAACTCCCTCCGCCCACTCATACAAAATGAAGTCATATATGTTCTGCCGGAACTCGAAGAAGGATGCCAACCACAGAAGGAAGGGTGCACTAGGCATAACAACGGGCAAAGCTCCATTACCCCAACAACAAGTACTTCTCCCCCGGCACAAGAGGAGTACCCAGCAAAGCCCGTAGGAGAGGCGGTTCTAACCTCCGGAAGGGGCCCAGAGGAGAAACTACACTACCTCGCATTCAGGCTAGATGGAAAAACCAACCATCTTCATGATGAGGCACTACTGGCGCCCGAATCGATATATGCCAATCCCTATGTAATTATCATCAAGGGGATTTTCCAAGACAAAGGAGGACAGATGTCCCTCATAGGACAATGGCTGTACCGCCCAAAAGAAGCACTCACAGAAGATGGGAGTCCAAGAGAATCCAGGGATACAAGGAAACTTTTCTATAGTTTCCATACTGAGGTAGTCCCTGCAGAAAGCGTCATGCACAACTGTGTGGTTCACTACATCCCGCAGGGTGAGCAAGTACCAAGGCGTACAGAGTACCCGGGATTCATCATACAAGAACTCTACGACCACACCAACGAAATTCTCAAGGACATATCATGTGCAGACTATGACAAGGAGCAGCAATCTGAAATTAAGCTGCTTATCAAGAAAACAAGGGAGCATCTGATGGGCTCCATGCAACTTAAATGGCCAAAGGCATGCAACACAGAACCCATAGCCGGGCGACGGTGGGCACCGACACCAGCACAGCTGCGGATGCTCAACAGCCTCTTCCGTCAAAGTGACAGGCCCCCTAGAAAGAAGCAAACACAAGACTTGCCTTGGGTGCTAAGACTACATGGACCAATCTCTGAAGCCAACATCTGCAAATGGTTCATAAACAAGAGAGCGCGAGTCAAGCAGAAGCAGGCAGAGCGTGGTGGGAAGTATAGCTACCACTGTCCCGTAGCAGGCGGAGCGTTGTGGGAAGTATAGTAGCTAATACAGGAAAGTAGAATCCTGTTGTACAGTACAGTAGTAGCTAGAGCTAGGCAATAAGAAGTCAAAGCCTAGCAAGAGGACGAGCCTAGCCAAAGGACACGCTACTAGCCTATGAAAGCGACGTCGTTTGGAGTCTTCTGTAAAGGCTATGCCTTAGGATATAAAGGCTACGCCTTAGGATAAGATCTCTTTTGGAGTCTTTTGTAAAGGCTACCCTTAGGATAAGAAGGCTATGCCTAGGACAAGACTTCCCTTGGAGTCTTATGTAAAGGCTATAGGCCTACTCTAGTATAGGTAACTATTATGCTGATGTAAGCGCTTAGCTCATACCACCAGCTGATGGAGCGGCTTACATTCATATAGGTGCCATCTATATAAGGTGGGCCACGCCTCCATTGTAATGAGTCATGCCAAGTATCACAAGTATCCAAGTAATCCAAGTATCCAAGTAATTGTAATGCAATCGCAAGAAATGCAATAAGACTGAGAGTTTGCGCCATATCTTCTCTTTATTGTCTGTTGCTACTTTCAGTTCTTGAAAAGATTCTTCGCGAGACCGGAACTCTTCTATTCGACACTAGGCGAGCATCGCGGCGTTAGGGAGGTCATTGGAAGCTTAACTGCCCAAAGAGGACGGCACCCCACGGTACAAGCCAATGTCCCATAGCAGGCGGAGCGTGGTGGGAAGTATAGTAGCTAATACAGGAAAGTAGAATCCTGTTGTACAGTACAGTAGTAGCTAGAGCTACGCAATAAGAAGTCAAAGCCTAGCAAGAGGACGAGCCTAGCCAAAGGACAAGCTACCAGCCTATGAAAGCGACGTCGTTTGGAGTCTTTTGTAAAGGCTATGCCTTAGGTTATAAAGGCTATGGCTTAGGATATAAAGGCTACGCCTTAGGATAAGAAGGCTATGCCTTAGGATATAAAGGCTACGCCTTAGGATAAGAAGGCTACTCATTTGCAGGGAACCCTGCAGTTGTAGTAGCATCTCGGCTAGGTGATGCCACTCCTTGTGTGCTGGGGCTGCTTGGACTTCTTGAATTGCTGTGGCCACGAGCTCCAGAGTTCCAAGGTCTCCTTCTGCTGGCTATCCTGCACAAACTAAAGAAGAAAGTAATCGTGACAAGGAGTCAGCGAGCTGATTATCCTTGCCCTCGCTGTGTTCGAAGTGTACCGGGATCCCAATCCCAGTAATATAGTCCGTGAAGGCGATCCAGCGTATCCTGGAAGGCTTGTGATTCGGAGACTTGTTGAAGAAGCTAATTATAGCTTGGCAGTCGGTCCGAATCGTTAGTTCCTTTCTATCCAAGTAGTAGATCTTTAGTGCTTCCAGTGAGTTCATCACCGCATAGATCTCCGCATCAATAGTGGATTTGATGGGGTTAAACTTCCCGCTTGCGTAAGCACACACATGTTCTGCGGATTTTGGATCATATTTCCGCGGCTTCCATTTGCAGATGCCCCCCCATCCTTCCATGCAGCCATCTGGTTCTAGAAGGATGTAGCTCTCTGTAGGGGGTACTTCCAAGTCCGGTAGTTGCTGGACTAATTTTTTAATCTGGCCCACTAGAGCCCAATCCTGTTGGTTCATTTTCTTTTCTCCAGTTGGGCTGGTTTTTGCATACAGTGGGCTGAGGAGCCTTCCCAAGTTGGAAATGTAATTCCTGGCATAATTGAGGACGCCTAACTGGGAACAAAGCCCCTTTTTGGTCATGAGTGATTTATTTTGTACCTCTGTGATTTTCTTGATCACGTGAGGCTGCAGCCGGATCCTTTGGTTCCCGATGATGGCACCTAGGAACTCCACTTCTGTTACCGCTACCTTCATTTTTGTAGGCCTCAGGACGAGCCCATGCTCCTCACAAATATCGAGCATGATGTTCAGGTGCTTGGCATGCTCTGCTTCTGTCTGTGAGAAAATAAGAATATCGTCAATGTAGACGGCAATAAAGCTTTCTGTACCTTTGAAGCAATGGTCCATTTTTCGTTGGAATACGGCTGGGGCGTTCTTCAGGCCAAACGGCATGGCCAACCATTCGTATAGGCCAGAGGGGACCCAGACTGCGGTCCATTCAATAGAATCTGGGTGCATGGCCACCTGATGGAAACCACTTTTCAGGTCAAACTTGGAGTAGACCTTGCTGTGGCTTACCCTCCTTAGGATAGTATTGATCCCTGGGAGGCTGTATTGGTCTTTGTTTGTAAGGTCATTAAGACACTTGTAGTTGAAGACCATTCTCTCTTTTCCCTTCTCCTCTTTGCCTGTAGTCAGGTCGACGATTGTTGCTGACCTTACAATGAAGGCCGTTGTTCTGTGCCGACTTCTACTTGGCCGGATGACTCCCATGGTCAGTAGGGCTTCTACGTGCCTTTTGAAGGTGTCCTGCAGTTGTGGGGTGACATGTTTCATAGGACGATCTTCTATAACAAAGTCTGAATTTTTGATATCCAGATGGCACACCACTTTGTTCTTTGCCCAGTGCTTTAACGGGTTTTCGCCAATAAACCCTGCTTCCTTCAGCCTTGTTATTACTGGTTGAAACTTTTGGAGGAAGGACTCCCTGCTGAGCCCTGTATTGTAGTATACTGATTGCTGGATATCAATATACTCTTCTTCCTCCAGCTCTAACTCTTCTACGGCGGTGGCCAACGATGCTGTAGGAGTAGTACTGATAATAGTTAAATTTTTATAGAAGGTTACAATGTTACCTTCTATCCGAACTCCTCCTTGCATGGCTTTTATAAAGTTGCATCCAATTATCATCTGGATGCCATCACCTAGCTCCATTTTGAAGCTGTAAGTGTAGGGGATCTTGAAGCTGTTATCCCCAATATGCATCCTTCCACCCTTTAGCTTTTTGTCCGCCGATTGCTTTGAGTTTATCCCGCTGAACTGTACCACGAAGCTATTTCTCTCCAGTGCTTCGGGTGGTACTGAGGCTTCATCAATACAGCAGGTTGTTGCTCCTGTGTCTAGTATGGCTCTGACTTGGAACCTGGGAATGTTAGGTATTTCAAGTTCAACATTCATATTATAGAGCATATTCTTTACTATTTTTGGCCCGGGCTTAGGTTGAGCCTCTCCTTCAGCTGTTGTCTTGTAGACACTTTCCTGTAGTAGGATACTGGTGCACTCCAGTTCCTCGCTTGCTTCTGCTTCCTTTTCTTTCAGCTCCTCAGAGTCTTTTTGCAGGCTTGCGCCTAGTTCCAATTCCTTGACTCTTTCTTTGTAGTAGCCCACCTCCTTCTCCAGCCGTTCAATTTCCCCTTCACACCTTTCTTGCATCAGCCTCTGGTTAGGGAATGGTTCTAGTGGAGCTGGTGTAACTGGGACCGCTGTTTTAAAGTAATAGGGTCCACATAGGTTACAGGCAGTAACCTTGCATTTGGGGCAATGAATCCTTGCCCGCTGCATTGTTTGGATCTTGCAGCACACGCACTTTTCTTCTCGTGGCTGCACGAAGTCGTTATGCTGCCAAGAATGAGAACATTTTCCTTGGAAGTAAGGCAGCATTACCTGAGGGCGATACCCTCCTTCTAGTTCTCCCAGAACACAAACTGCTTTCTCCTGCTCAGGTGGGTCGAGGGAGCTGTGCAGACTTTGGGTTGATAAAGAGGAGTGACGGTCCTTTTTGCGTTGTGCTTCTTGAAGTCCTTGTAGATACTGCGCATTAAAAGGGATCTCTACATAGTTGGTATTCTAAGAAGGCCTGTAATAAGAAGAGGTTAGAGGGTAATTGTCTCCTCTGGTGAAGTACTCCTCCTCCGGAGCCTCGTTCTCATAATAATTATTGTACGATTGTTGGTAGCTTTGCTGGTCCTGATAACACCAATTGTAGTAGTCTTCCCGTGGGGTAGGCAGGTAGTAAGCCATCAGCCTTCAAGCTTTTGCACTTCCTCAGCAAGTATCTGATAAGGATCTCGAAAGACCCTTAGTTTGCCTCGTGCCTCCTGCGGCCTTCACGTGCTCCTCTCGTGCTATTGGAGAAGCTTGTCCAGCCATTCAAGGCTGTCGCCTGGTTCTCCTTGCTAGAGTTGTTTCCTGAACGCCTCAAGTACTAGTCCTCGGGCCTCTTGTTTTGAAAGGGGCCTGCTGTCTAGGACTGCAGCTGTTAAAGTCTTCAGAGAAATCTCGAGCCTCGAGATATCTTGTGTGCAAGCTTGATGTAGTTTGAAGAGTTGTTTTAAATTCTTTAAGTTAACTCTTGATGCAATACAGGTTTTGTCGTAAATAACTGACAAATTGTGAGCTAGTTGGTTGGTGCAAACTTTTGTTACTAAAGCAAGGTCAAGATACTCAAGGCTAGAGGTTCGGGAACGTTCATACCCCTCCTGAATGGATTTTTCCCATGCTTCAGACATATGGGCTAAAAAGTTCACAGTTACCACAATTTCCCAAGGATAAATTCCAGTATTAGGTTAAACATGGCAATTCCTTACTAGATTAAAGCAATGCGTCAGGATCATACAGGTGTGCCCTTGGGCTTACTCACGGCCACTCGCCTTCACTGCCAAGTTAGGACCTGTCCTTTTTCCTTACACAAAGCTCTTCACCCAGTCAGTAAAATCCATGCTTAATTCTAATCCGTAACATACCACAAAGGAAAAGATAGCACTTATGAAATCTTAACACAAAATCTGAACACAGTAGTGTAAATCAGGATTTGGGTAATTACGACCCTTACCTCGCACTCTTGGCACCTTGACCTCTTGGGGGTGCTACTCCGCCATATCTTTAGCTAGCTCTGATACCATGAAATTGACCTTCCTAATGCCAGCGATGCTCGCCGAAGTGTTCGAGGTCTCAGAAGCTCTTTTCAAGAACGAAAGTAGCAACAAGAAATAAGGAGAAGATATGGAGAAACTCTCGGATTCTTATTGCTAAATTCACACGATACTTCGATTGCTTACAATACTTGGATACTTGGATGATCATTTACAATGGAGGCGTGCCCCTTATATAGAGGGCACGATGATGTAAGCGCTCACATCAGTTGGTGGTATGAGCTAAGCGCTTACATCAGCATAATAGTTACCTATACTAGAGTAGGCCTATAGCCTTTACATAAGACTCCAAGGGAAGTCTTGTCCTAGGCATAGCCTTCTTATCCTAAGGCATAGCCTTTACAAAAGACTCCAAAAGAGATCTTATCCTAAGGCGTAGCCTTTATATCCTAAGGCATAGACTTTACAGAATACTCCAAACGACGTCGCTTTCATAGGCTGGTAGCTTGTCCTTTGGCTAGGCTCGTCCTCTTGCTAGGCTTTGACTTCTTATTGCGTAGCTCTAGCTACTACTGTACTATACAACAGGATTCTACTTTCCTGTATTAGCTACTATACTTCCTGGTTCCGTTGCTCTGATACCATGAAATCGACCTTCCTAACGCTGGCGATGCTCGCCGAAGTGTTCAAGGTCTCGAAAGCTCTTTTCAAGAACGAAAGTAGCAACAAGAAATAGGGAGAAGATATGGAGAAACTCTCAAATTCTTATTCCTATTTTTGGATTTCTGTGATTGCTTACAATTTACTTCGATACTTGGATAGATCATTTACAATGGAGGCGTGCCCCTTATATAGAGGGCACGGTGATGTAAGCGCTCACATCAGCTAGTGGTATGAGCTAAGCGCTTACATCAGCATAATAGTAACCTTTACTAGAGTAGGCCTATAGCCTTTACATAAGACTCCAAGGGAAGTCTTGTCCTAGGCGTAGCCTTTATATCCTAAGGCATAGCCTTTATAGAAGACTCCAGAAGACATCGCTGTCATAGGCTGGTACCTCATCCTTTGGCTAGGCTCGTCCTCTTGCTAGGCTTTGACTTCTTATTGCATAGCTATAGCTGCTACGTACTGTACAACAAGATTCTACTTTCCTGTGTTAGCTACTATACTTCCCACCACGCTCCGCCTGCTACGGGTCAGTGGTAGCTATAGTTCCCACCACGCTCTGCCTACTTCTGCTTGACTCGCGCTCTCTTGTTTATGAACAATTTGCGGATGTTGGCTTCAGAGATTGGTCCATGTAGTCTTAGCGCCCAAGTCAGGTCCTGTGTTTGCTTCTTTCTAGGGAGCCTGTCACTTTGACGGAAGAGGCTGTTGAGCATCCGTAGCTGGGTTGGTGTCGGTGCCCCCCGTCGCTCGGCTGTGGGTTCTGTGTTGCATGCCTTTGGCCATTTAAGTTGCATGGAGCCCATCAGATGCTCCCTTGTTTTCTTGATAAGCAGCTTAATTTCAGATTGCTGATCCTTGTCATAGTCTGCACATGCTATGTCCTTGAGAATTTCGTTGGTGTGGTCGTAGAGTTCTTGTATGATGAATCCCGGGTAGTCTGTACGCCTTGGTACTTGCTCACCCTGCGGGATGTAGTGAACCACACAGTTGTGCATGACGCTTTCTATAGGGACTACCTCAGTATGGAAACTATAGAAAAGTTTCCTTGTATCCCTAGATTCTCTTGGACTCCCATCTTCTGTGAGTGCTTCTTTTGGGCGGTACAGCCATTGTCCTATGAGGGACATCTGTCCTCCTTTGTCTTGGAAAATCCCCTTGATGATAATTACATAGGGATTGGCACATATCGATTCGGGCGCCAGTAGTGCCTCATCATGAAGATGGTTGGTTTTTCCATCTAGCCTGAATGCGAGGTAGTGTAGTTTCTCCTCTGGGCCCCTTCCGGAGGTTAGAACAGCCTCTCCTACGGGCTTTGCTGGGTACTCCTCTTGTGACGGGGGAGAAGTACTTATTGTTGGGGTAACGGAGCTTTGCCCGTTGTTATGCCTAGTGCACCCTTCCTTCTGCGGTTGGCATCCTTCTTTGAGTTCCTGCAGAACATATATGACTTCATTTTGTATGAGTGGGCGGAGGGAGTTGTGGAGGTTCTGAGGATCCTCTCCTTCTGAGATGCTCTATATTGTATCACTCTGGTCCTCTCCTTCCTGCACAGATGTCAAGTCATAATTATCTGGAACATTTAGTTGCTCGAAGATAGCAACCCTCTTTTCGTTCTTTCTATCATCGGATGCCTCCTCATCTCCTGGGAGGTAGCAGGATCTTCTTGGCATTTCTGGTTGAAATTGTTGGAGGGAGGACTCCCTGCTGAGCCCTGATTGCTAGATATCAATATTCTCTTCTTCCTCCAGCTCTTCTATGGCGACGGCCACCGATGCTGTAGAAGTAGTACTGATAATAGTTACAATGTGAACTCCTCCTTGCATGGCTTTAATAATGTTGCATCCAATTTTTATCTGGATGCCATCACCTAGCTCCATTTTGAAGCTATAAGTGTAGGGGATCTTGAAGCTGTTATCCCCAATGTGCATCCTTCCACCCTTTAGCTTTTTATCCGCCAATTGCTTTGAGTTTATTCCGCTGAATTGTACCACGAAGCTATTCTTCTCCCGTGCTTCCGGTGGTACTGAGGCTTCATCAATACAGTAGGTTGTTGTTCTGGATATTGCTAAAGTCGTGTTGGCCGCTGGTGGGTAACCTGGTTCCATTGAGGCCTCGGTGGAGGGTATGTACGGCCCGCCCGGAGATGTTGCCGAGGTTAGTGTACTTGTGTACAACCTCTCAGATAGCCTTTCGGCTAGTTTTTGCAGGGCAGGGTACTCCTTCTCCGGTACTTCCTCTTCGATGCCTGCTGCAATAGTAGCACTATGAGGGGGACAAGTGTTACCTTCTTCCTCATGCCTCTCAGAAGGTATGCTAGCTGGTTCCTCCTCATCAGGATCCTTCTCGTCATCTTTGTTTCCCAATCCAGTTGGTTCGGGCTTTGGTTGAGCCTCTCCTTCAGCTGTTGTCTTGTAGACATTTTCCTGTAGTAGGATACTGGTGCACTCCAGTTCCTCGCTTGCTTCTGCTTCCTTTTCTTTAAGCTTCTCAGAGTCCTTTTGCAGGCTTGCGCCTAGCTCTAATTCCTTGACTCTTTCTTTGTAGTAGCCCACCTCCTTCTCCAGCCGTTCAATTTCCCCTTCACACCTTTCTTGCATCAGCCTCTGGTTAGGGAATGGTTCTGGTGGGGCTGGTGTAACTGGGATCGCTGTTTCAAAGTAATAGGGTCCACATAGGTTACAGGCAGTAACCTTGCATTTGGGGCAATGAATCCTTGCCTGCTACATTGTTTGGATCTTGCAACACACGCACTTTTCTTCTTGTGGCTGCACGAAGTCGTTATGCTGCCAAGAATGAGAACATTTTCCTTGGAAGTAAGGCAGCGTTACCTAAGGGCGATATCCTCCTTCTAGTTCTCCCAGAACATAAACTGCTTTTTCTGAGATGTCGTGGGTAGCATCACTTTGGTTCCTGGTTGATAAAGAGGAGTGACGGTCCTTTTTGCGTTGTGCTTCTTGAAGTTCTTGCAGGTACTGCGCATTGAAAGGGATCTCTACATAGTTGGTGTTGTAAGGAGGCTCATAATAATTGTTCTAAGATTGTTGGCAGCTTTGCTGGGCCTGATTACACCAATTGTCATAGTCTTCCCGTGGGGCAGGCTGGTAGTAAGCCATCATCCTTCAAGCTTTTGCACTTCCTCAGCAAGTATTTGATAAGGATCTCGAAAGACCCTTAGTTTGCCTCGTGCCTACTGAGGGCTTCGCGTGCGCCTCTCATGCTGTTGGAGAAGCTAGTCCAGCCGTTCAAGGCTACCGCCTGGTTCCCTTTGCTGGGGTTGTTGCCTGAATGCCTCAAGTACTAGTTCTCGGGCCTCCTGTTTTGAAAGGGGCCTGCTGTCTAGGACTGCAGTTGTTAAAGTCCTCAGACAAATCTCGAGCTTGGAGATCTCCTGTGTGCAAGCTTGATGCAGTTCAAAAAGTTGTTTTAAGTTCTTTGAGTTAACTCTTGATGCAATACAGGTTTTGTCGTGAACAACAGACAAGTTGTGAGCAAGTTGGTTGGTGGAAACTTTTGTTACTAAAGTAAGGTCAAGATACTCAAGGCTAGAGGTTCGGGAACGTTCATACCCCTCCTGAATGGATTTTTCCCATGCTTCAGACATATGGGCTAAAAGTTCACAGTTACCATAATTTTCCCAAGGATAAATTCCAGTGTTAGGTTAAACATGGCAATTCCTCACTAGATTAAAGCAATGCTTCAGGATCATACAGGTGTGCCCTTGGGCTTACTCACGGCCACTCGCCTTCACTGCCAAGTTAGGACCTGTCCTTTTTCCTTACACAAAGCTCTTCATCCAGTCAGTATAAAACCATGCTTAATTCTAATCCGTAACATACCACAAAGGAAAAAGATAGCACTTATGGAATCTTAACACAAAATCTGAACACAGTAGTGTAAATCAAGATTTGGGTAATTACGACCCTTACCTCGCACACTTGGCACCTTGACCTCTTGGGGGTTCTACTCTGCCATATCTTTAGCTAGCTCTGATACCTTGAAATCGACCTTCCTAACGCCGACGATGCTCACCGAAGTGCTCAAGGTCTCGGAAGCTCTTTTCAAGAACGAAAGTAGCAACAAGAAATAAGGAGAAGATATGGAGAAACTCTCGGATTCTTATTGCTAATTCACACGATACTTCTATTGCTTACAATGCTTGGATACTTGGATGATCATTTACAATGGAGGCGTGCCCCTTATATAGAGGGCACGATGATGTAAGCGCTCACATCAGCTGGTGGTATGAGCTAAGCGCTTACATCAGCATAATAGTACCTATACTAGAGTAGGCCTATAGCCTTTACATAAGACTCCAAGGGAAGTCTTGTCATAGGCGTAGCCTAGCCTTTACAGAAGACTCCAAAATATCTTATCCTAAGGCGTAGCCTTTATATCCTAAGGCATAGCCTTTACAGAAGACTCCAAAAGACGTCGCTGTCATAGGCTGGTAGCTCGTCCTTTGGCTAGGCTCGTCCTCTTGCTTAGGCTTTGACTTCTTATTCCGTAGCTCTAGCTGCTACGTACTGTACAACAGGATGCTACTTTCCTGTATTAGCTACTATACTTCAATCGACCTTCCTAATGCCGGCGATGCTCGACGAAGTGTTCGAGGTCTCGGAAGCTCTTTTCAAGAACGAAAGTAGCAACAAGAAATAAGGAGAAGATATGGAGAAACTCTCGGATTCTTATTGCTAAATTCACACGATACTTCAATTGCTTACAATACTTGGATACTTGGATGATCATTTACAATGGAGGCGTGACCCTTATATTGAGGGCACGGTGATGTAAGCCCTCACATCAGCTGGTGGTATGAGCTAAGCACTTACATCAGCATAATAGTAACCTATACTAGAGTAGGCCTATAGCCTTTACATAAGACTCCAAGGGAAGTCTTGTCCTAGGCATAGCCCTCTTATCCTAAGGCATAGCCTTTAAAAAAGACTCCAAAAGAGATCTTATCCTAAGGCTTTGCCTTTATATCCTAAGGCATAGCCTTTACAGAAGACTCCAAAAGACGTCGCTGTCATAGGCTGGTAGCTCATCCTTTGGCTAGGTTGTACAACAGGATTCTACTTTCCTGTATTAGCTACTATACTTCCCACCACGCTCCGCCTGCTACAGGACAATGGTAGTTATTGCCTGTGTTTGCTTGACTCGCGCTCTCTTGTTCAGGAACCATTTGTGGATGTTGGGTTCAGAGATTGGTCCATGTAGTCTTAGCGCCCAAGTCAGGTCCTGTGTTTGCTTCTTTCTAGGGGGCCTGTCGCTTTGACGGAAAAGGCTGTTGAGTACCCGTAGTTGCGTTGGTGTCGGTGCCCACCGTCGTCCGGCTGTGGGTCCTGTGTTGTATGCCTTTGGCCATCTGAATTGCATGGAGCCTGTCAGGTGCTCCCTTATTTTCTTGATAAGCAACTTGATTTCAGATTGCTGCTCCTTGTCATAGTCTGCACATGCTATGTCCTTGAGCATTCTGTTGGCATGGTCGTAGAGCTCTTGTATGATGAATCCCGGGTACTCTGTACGCCTTGGTACTAGCTCACCCTGCGGGATGTAGTGAACCACACAGTTGTGCATGATGCTTTCTGCAGGGACTACCTCAGTATGGAAACTATAGAAAAGTTTCCTTGTATCCCTGGATGCTCTTGGACTCCCATCTTCTGTGAGTGCTTCTTTTGGGCGGTACAGCCATTGTCCTATGAGGGACACCTGTCCTCCTTTGTCTTGGAAAATCCCCTTGATAATAATTACATAGGGATTTTTGTATATCGATTCGGGCACCAGTAGTACCTCGTCATGAAGATGGTAAGTTCTTCCATGTAGCCTGAATGCAAGGTAGTGTAGTTTCTCCTCTGGGCCCCTTCCGGAGGTTAGAACCGCTTCTCCTACGGGCTTTGCTGGGTACTCCTCTTGTGTCAGGGGAGAAGTAGTTGTTGTTGGGGTAATGGAACCTGGCCCGTTGTTATGCCTAGTGTACCCTTCCTTTTGCGATTGGCATCCTTCTTCGAGTTCCTGTAGAACATATATGACTTCATTTTGTATGAGTGGGCGGAGGGAGTTGTGGAGGTTCTGAGGATCCTCCCCTTCTGAGATGCTGTATATTGCATCACTCTGGTCTTCTCCTTCCTGCACAGATATTAAGTCATAATTATCTGGAACATTTAGTTGCTCGAAGATGGCAACCCTTTTTACATTCTTTCTGTCATTGGGGCATTCTCTGGCGAAATGCCCCATGTCTCCACAGAGGTAACACTTGCAGCGCCTGTTGTGCACAAGGTGCTTCCTTCTCTCAATGGGCACGTGGGTGTCGTGCGGCTTTCCTTTGTATGTCTTTGCCTTTCTGACCCCGTACTTCTTTTCTGTGGTGTAATAGCCTGGGATCGGGATCTTGCTGCAGAAGGAGAGATCCTTGAGGGATCTTTTGAATGCGGCGTCTTTGCATTCCTCCTCCAGGTATTTGTAGGGGAATAGTATTCTGGGTATCACCCCGATGTTTACTCCAGGATACCTCTGATCGAAGGCCGCCTTCATTCTTCGGCCAATGTCTCCCGGCATTTTTAACTAGAACTTCTCAGATAGCTCCGTACCTATAAACAACCTTCCGGTTTTGGTAGCTAACCTGAGGTAGTCATTCATGTATAAAAGGATATCTTTCATGTTTGTACATGAAAGTCTTTCCAAGTCCCGGTACGCCGTGTCTTGAGCCAAGGTTGAACCTTGGGCTGGATCCTCCAATGAGAAGACCCTTCTCATCTGGGAAAGGATGTTTTGAGTGCCATCCCTTCCTCCTCTGGCTGCAATAATGGCTTGGTATTCTGCGCCATATAGCATACACCATTGCACCCATGCAAGCCTGGCTGTTTCCCCTAGGAGGTTTTCCATGTATTCAATCTTGTCTCGCATATCAGTGAATCCTTGTGCGGCAACATGGTTCCTTGTGATGGTTTCCCATCTTGCAAATGTTTCGTCAAATAGCCTGAGCTATTCGGGTATTATCAAAAGGGCTCCTTCATTCTGCTGTGCGGACGGTAGGGTCCACATTTCATTGCTGAAACCTCTTTGGAAACTTCCTTGGTTCCACTGTCCAGACTCCATTGTTGTTCTGGATATTGCTGGAGTTGTGTTGGCCGCTGGTGGGTAACCTGGGGGTCCTGGTTCCATTGAAGCATCTGTGGGGGGCATGTACGGCCCGCTCGGAGATGTTGCCGAGGTTAGTGTACTTGTGTACAACCTCTCAGATAGCCTTTCGGCTAGTTTTCGCAGGGCAGGGTACTCCATCTCCGGTACTTCCTCTTCGATGCCTGCTGCAATAACATTAGCATTATGAGGGGGGCAAGTGTTACCTTCTTCCTCATGCCTCTTAGAAGGTACGCTGGCTGGTTCCTCCTCATCAGGCTCTTTCTCGTCATCTTCGTCTCCCCATCCATTTGGTTTGGGGGGCCATAGTAGAATGACTCCGGGGGAGTGTATTTGACATAGTAGTTATACTTCCCACTAGGCTCCCCTAGTGTGTCCCAGACTTCATCTGGTTGTTGGGAAAGCACGTCCCTTCTACCTTCAGGAGGATCTTCGTCCTCGTCGGGATATACATCCCACTTTGGGGCTCTGATTGGGTATTCCATCTCTCCTTCTCCTTCAGGGAACCACTCTTTGCAGAGCTGATGAAAGTAACTTTTGTCGTCACTTTCCTCTTCATCTTCCTCATCTTCCTTCAGCAGGATGGCTAGTATATGAGGAGTTCTGAGCTCCTCTTCGTCATTGAATGCCTCCTCATCTCTTGGGAGGTAGCAGGATCTTCTTGGCATTACTGTCGGCTTGTAGCTTCCGAACCGCAGAGAGATGCTCCCATCAAGGAGGCTCCAGCTCATAACCTCCTCAGGTTGAGTTGGTGCAGAGAGCTTCGTTGGCCGGACAGTCCAGCTGCGCCCTTGCAGCGCCTCTACTGAGTACCTTCGTCCTGGGAGGGCGTGTACTCCATGGCTTGCTAGGTAGTCGATGACTCCTTGAATTTCGTAGGTAAAGCCTACGTTTGGGGTATTCGAGAGCCTTCCTACCATGCCTCTAGTGATTAATAAATTAGACTCACCACTTTGCTAGTTCTCGTATCCCTTAGTTAGGATAGAGACTTGTACATGCTTGTAGAAGTCCTTGACAGTCATCATGACGTCTGGTATAACGTATACCAGTTGACTGCCTTTTGCTAGGTCCACCTCCATCGTGGCCAGTAATGCTTTGTTTCCTTCCCACCGGTTGTCGCGGAAGATGACCAGAGCCATTGTACCAACCTCCTGTCGGTGTAGGATCTGGAGTCGAAGTTGCAGTACACCGAGGTGTATGTACTGCATCCCACTTTGCCGTAGTTGATGGTAGCTTTTCCTCCTGTATGAATGGGAGGTCTACCTAGTCACTGTCGACACAGAGGATTGCCTCTTATGATCTGTGTGTGTACACCCGATGGTGCACGTCGTCCTTCCGGGAGTGGTACAGAACCTCCACTGGGACTATGGCAGCTCTCTTCTGCATTGATAGTTTTAATTGTACCTGAGGATCGATCTGCTGCTCTAGTGTGTCTTGCGGGGTGTTTCTTCCCATCAGGAGTCTACCCATTCTCCTGGTTGTTTGTTGAGCCGTATGAAGGTTCCTGTGGCTCCTCCGGTATCCCAGAATCTGATCTTCGCTCATCGGAGATGGTGCTGGGATAGGTAGTTCTTTGTAAACCAACAGGGTGTTGGTTCCTCGGGCCCTCGCCTCCAAGCTTTTGCACTTCCTCAGCAAGCATTTGGTAAGGATCTCGAAAGACCCTTAGTTTGCCTCGTGCCTCCTGAGGCCTTCGCGTGCGCCTCTCCTGCTGTTGGAGAAGCTTGTCTAGCCATTCAAGGCTATCGCCTGGTTCTCCTTGCTGGGGTTGTTGCCTGAACGCCTCAACTACTAGTCCTCGGGCCTCTTGTTTTGAAAGGGGCCTGCTGTCTAGGACTGCAGCTGTTAAAGTCTTCAGAGAAATCTCGAGCCTCGAGATCTCTTGTGTGCAAGCTTGATGTAGTTCGAAGAGTTGTTTTAAATTCTTTAAGTTAACTCTTGATACAATACAGGTTTTGTCGTAAATAATAGACAAATTGTGAGCTAATTGGTCGGTGGAAACTTTTGTTACTAAAGCAAGGTCAAGATACTCAAGGCTAGAGGTTCGGGAACGTTCATACCCCTCCTGAATGGATTTTTCCCATGCTTCAGACATATGGGCTAAAAGTTCACAGTTACCACAATTTCTCAAGGATAAATTCCAGTATTTGGTTAAACATGGTAGTGTAAATCTGAACACGATAGTGTAAATCTGTAAAGGCTATGCCTAGCAAGAGGACGAGCCTAGCCACAGGACGAGCTACCAGCCTATGACAGCGACGTCTTTTGGAGTCTTCTGTAAAGGCTATGCCTTAGGATATAAAGGCTATGCCTTAGGATAAGATCTCTTTTGGAGTCTTCTGTAAAGGCTACGCCTGAGGATATAAAGGCTACACCTAGGACAAGACTTCCCTTGGAGTCTTATGTACAGGCTATAGGCCTACTCTAGTATAGGTAACTATTATGCTGATGTAAGCGCTTAGCTCATACCACCAGCTAATGTGAGCGCTTACATCCCCGTGCCCTCTATATAAGGGGAACGCCTCCATTGTAAATGATCATCCAAGTATCCAAGCATTGTAAGCAACAGAAGTATCGTGTGAATTAGCAATAAGAATCCGAGAGTTTCTCCATATCTTCTCTTTATTTCTTGTTGCTACTTTCGTTCTTGAAAAGAGCTTCCGAGACCTTGAACACTTCGGCGAGCATCGCCGGTGTTAGGAAGGTTGATTTCATGGTATCAGAGCTAGCTAAAGATATGGCAGAGTAGAACCCCCAAGAGGTCAAGGTGCCAAGAG
Source organism: Trichopus zeylanicus subsp. travancoricus (assembly GCA_005019695.1). NCBI lineage: Eukaryota > Viridiplantae > Streptophyta > Magnoliopsida > Dioscoreales > Dioscoreaceae > Trichopus > Trichopus zeylanicus. The sequence goes on from RXID01016760.1 coordinate 56,554, forward strand.
TGCGAGGTAAGGGTCGTAATAACTTAAATCCTGATCTTCACTACTATGTTCAGATTTTGAGTTAAGAATTCATAAGTGCTCTCTTTTTCCTTTATGGTAATTTGTGGATAAGAATTAAGCATGGTTTTTACTGACTGGGTGAAGAGTTTTGCGTAAGGAAAAAGGACAGGTCCTAACTTGGCAGTGAAGGCGAGTGGCCGTGAGTAAGCCCAAGGGCACACCTGTATGATCCTGAAGCATTGCTTTAATCTAGTGAGGAATTGCCATGTTTAACCTAATACTAGAATTTATCCTTGGGAAAATTATGGTAACTGTGAACTTTTAGCCCATATGTCTGAAGCATGGGAAAAATCCATTCAGGAGGGGTATGAACGTTCCCGAACCAGAAAAGGAAGGGGTATGGAAAATTAGAGCTAGGCGCAAGCCTGCAAAAAGACTCTAAGCAGCTTAAAGAAAAGGAAGCAGAAGCAAGCGAGGAACTGGAGTGCACCAGTATCCTACTACAGGAAAGTGTCTACAAGACAACAGCTAAAGGAGAGGCTCAACCAAAGCCCAAACCAACTGGATTGGGAAACGAAGATGATGAGAAAGAGCCTGATGAGGAGGAACCAGCTTGCATACCTTCTAAAAAGCATGAAGAAGAAGGTAACACTTGTCCCCCTCATAGTGCTACTATTGCAGCAGGCATCGAGGAAGAAGTACCGGAGATGGAGTACCCTGTCCTGCAAAAACTAGCCGAAAGGCTATCTGAGAGGATGTACACAAGTACATTAACCTCGGCAACATCTCCGAGCGGGCCATACATGCCCCCCACAGATGCTTCAATGGAACCAGGACCACCAGGTTACCCGCCAGCGGCCAACACGTCTCCAGCAATATCTAGAACAACAACGGAGTCTGGGCAGCGAAAACAAGGAAGTTTTCGAAGAGGCTTCCTCAATAAAATATGGACCCTACCGTCCGCACAGCAGAACAAAGGAGCCCTCTTGATAAAACCCGAACAGCTCGGGCTATTTGAGGAGACTTTTGCAAGAAGGGAAACCATCACGAGGAACCATGTTGCTGCGCAGGAATTCACTGATGCGCGAGACAAGATTGAATACATGAAAAACCTCCTAGGGGATAACAGCTTCAAGATCCCCTACACGTACAACATCAAAATGGAGCTAGGCGATGGCATCCAGATAAAATTGGATGCAACTTTATTAAAGCCATGCAAGGAGGAGTTCACATTGTAACTGTTATCAGTACTACTCCTACAGCATCGGTGGCCGTCGCCATAGAAGAGCTGGAGGAAGAAGAGAATATTGATATCCAGCAATCAGGGCTCAGCAGGGAGTCCTCCCTCCAACAATGTCAACCAGAAATGCCAAGAAGATCCTGTACCTCCCAGGAGATGAGGAGGCATCCGATGATAGAAAGAACGAAAAGAGGGTTGCTATCTTCGAGCAACTAAATGTTCCAGATAATTATGACTTGACATCTGTGCAGGAAGGATAGGACCAGAGTGATACAATATACAACATCTCAGAAGGAGAGGATCCTCAGAACCTCCACAACTCCCTCCGCCCACTCATACAAAATGAAGTCATATATGTTCTGCAGGAACCCGAAGAAGGATGCCAACCCTAGAAGGAAGGGTACACTAGGCATACCAACGGGCAAAGCTCCATTACCCCAACAACAAGTACTTCTCCCCTGGCACAAGAGGAGTACCCAGCAGAGCCCGTAGGAGAGGCGGCCCTAACCTCCGGAAGGGGCCCAGAGGAGAAACTACACTACCTCGCATTTAGGCTAGATGGAGAAACCTACCATCTTCATGATGAGGTACTACTGGCACCCGAATCGGTATATGCCAATCCCTATGTAATTATCATCAAGGGGATTTTCCAAGACAAAGGAGGACAGGTGTCCCTCATAGGACAATGGCTGTACCGCCCAAAAGAGGCACTCAGAGAAGATGGGAGTCCAAGAGAATCCAGGGATACAAGGAAACTTTTCTATAGTTTCCATACTAAGGTAGTCCCTGCAGAAAGCGTCATGCACAACTGTGTCGTTCACTACATCCCGCAGGGTGAGCAAGTACCAAGGCGTACAGACTACTCGGGATTCATCATACAAGAACTCTACGACCACACCAACAAAATTCTCAAGGACATAGCATGTGCAGACTATGACAAGGAGCAGCAATCTGAAATTAAGCTGCTTATCAGGAAAATAAGGGAGCATCTGACAGGCTCCATGCAACTCAAATGGCCAAAGGCATGCAACACAGAACCCATAGCCGGACGACGGAGGGCACCGACACCAACACAGCTGCGGATGCTCAACAGTCTCTTCCGTCAAAGTGACAGGCCCCCTAGAAAGAAGCAAACACAGGACCTGACTTGGGCGCTAAGACCACATGGACCAATCTCTGAAGACAACATCCACAAATGGTTCATCAACAAGAGAGCGCGAGTCAAGGAGAAGCAGGCAATCCCTACCACTGTCCCATAGCAGACGGAGCGTGGTGGGAAGCATAGCTACCACTATCCCGTAGCAGGCGGAGCGTGGTGGGAAGTATAGTAGCTAATACAGGAAAGTAGCATCCTGTTGTACAGTACGTACCAGCTAGAGCTATGGAATAAGAAGTCAAAGCCTAAGCAAGAGGACGAGCCTAGCCAAAGGACGAGCTACCAGCCTATGACAGCGACGTCTTTTGGAGTCTTCTGTAAAGGCTATGCCTTCGGATATAAAGGCTACGCCTTAGGATAAGATATCTTTTGGAGTCTTCTGTAAAGGCTACGCCTTAGGATATAAAGGCTACGCCTAGGACAAGACTTCCCTTGGAGTCTTATGTAAAGGCTATAGGCCTACTCTAGTATAGGTAACTATTACGCTGATGTAAGCGCTTAGCTCATACCACCCGCTGATGTGAGCGCTTACATCACCGTGCCCTCTATATAAGGGGCACGCCTCCATTGTAAATAATCATCCAAGTATCCAGTATTGTAAGCAATCGAAGTATCGTGTGAATTTAGCAATAAGAATCCGAGAGTTTCTCCATATCTTCTCCTTATTTCTTGTTGCTACTTTCGTTCTTGAAAAGAGCTTCCGAGACCTCGAACACTTCGGCGAGCATCGCCGGCATTAGGAAGGTCGATTTCATTGTATCAGAGCTAGCTAAATTAATGGCGAAGTAGAACCCCCAAGAGGTCAAGGTTCCAAGAGTGCGAGGTAAGGGTCGTAATTACCCAAATCCTGATTTACACTACTGTGTTCAGACTTTGTGGTAAGATTTCATAAGTGCTATCTTTTCCTTTGTGGTATGTTACGGATTAGAATTAAGCATGGTTTTTACTGACTGGATGAAGAGCTTTGTGTAAGGAAAAAGGACAGGTCCTAACTTGGCAGTGAAGGCGAGTGGCCGTGAGTAAGCCCAAGGGCACACCTGTATGATCCTGAAGTATTGCTTTAATCTAGTAAGGAATTGTCATGTTTAACCTAATACTGGGATTTATCCTTGGGAAAATTGATGGTAATTGTGAACTTTTTAGCCCATATGTCTGAAGCATGGGAAAAATCCATTCAGGAGGGGTATGAACGTTCCCGAACCTCTAGCCTTGAGTATCTTGACCTTGCTTTAGTAACAAAAGTTTCCACCAACCAACTAGCTCACAATTTGTCTGTTATTTACGACAAAACCTGTATTGCATCAAGAGTTAACTTAAAGAACTTAAAACAACTCTTTGAACTGTATCAAGCTTGCACACAGGAGATCTCGAAGCTCGAGATTTCTCTGAGGACTTTAACAACTGCAGTCCTAGACAGCAGGCCCCTTTCAAAACAGGAGGCCCGAGAACTAGTACTTGAGGCGTTCAGGCAACAACCCCAGCAAAGAGAACCAGGCAGCAGCCTTGAACAGCTGGACAAGCTTCTCCAACAGCACGAGAGGCGCATGCGAAGGCCTCAGGAGGCACGAGGAAAACTAAGGGTCTTTCGAGATCCTTATCAAATACTTGCTGAGGAAGTGCAAAAGCTTGAAGGATGATGGCTTACTACCTGCCTACCCCACGGGAAGACTATGACAATTGGTGTTATCAGGCCCAGCAAAGCTACCAACAATCTTACAACAATTATTATGAGCCTCCTTACAACACCAACTATGTAGAGATCCCTTTTAATGCGCAGTACCTACAAGAACATCAACTAGGAACCAAAGTGATGCTACCCATGACATCTCAGAAAAAGCAGTTTATGTTCTGGGAGAACTAGAAGGAGGATATCGCCCTCAGGTAATGCTGCCTTACTTCCAAGGAAAATGTTCTCATTCTTGGCAGCATAATGACTTCGTGCATCCACAAGAAGAAAAGTGCGTGTGCTGCAAGATCCAAACAATGCAGCGGGCAAGGATTCATTGCCCCAAATGCAAGGTTACTGCCTGTAACCTATGTGGACCCTATTACTTTAAAACAGCGGTCCCAGTTACACCAGCCCCACCAGAACCATTCCCTAACCAGAGGCTGATGCAAGAAAGGTGTGAAGGGAAAATTGAACGGCTGGAGAAGGAGGTGGGATACTACAAAGAAAGAGTCAAGGAATTAGAGCTAGGCGCAAGCCTGCAAAAAGACTCTGAGAAGCTTAAAGAAAAGGAAGCAGAAGCAAGCGAGGAACTGAAGTGCACCAGTATCCTACTACAGGAAAATGTCTACAAGACAACAGCTGAAGGAGAGGCTCAACCAAAGCCCGAACCAACTGGATTGGGAAACGAAGATGACGAGAAAGAGCCTGATGAGGAGGAACCAGCTAGCATACCTTCTGAGAGGCATGAGGAAGAAGGTAACACTTGTCCCCCTCATAGTGCTACTATTGCAGCAGGCATCGAAGAGGAAGTACCGGAGATGGAGTACCCTGCCCTGCAAAAACTAGCCAAAAGGCTATCTGAGAGGTTGTACACAAGTACACTAACCTTGGCAACATCTCCGAGCGGGCCGTACATACCCCCCACAGAGGCTTCAATGGAACCAGGACCCCCAGGTTACCCACCAGCGGCCAACACGACTCTAGCAATATCCAGAACAACAACCTGCTGTATTGATGAAGCCTCAGTACCACCGGAAGCACTGGAGAAGAATAGCTTCGTGGTATAATTCAGCGGAATAAACTCAAAGTAATCGGCGGACAAAAAGCTAAAGGGTGGAAGGATGTACATTGGGGATAACAGCTTCAAGATCCCCTACACTTACAGCTTCAAAATGGAGCTAGGTGATGGCATCCAGAGAAAAATTGGATGCAACATTATTAAGGCCATGCAAGGAGGAGTTCACATTATAACTGTTATCAGTACTACTCCTACAACATCGGTGGCCGCCGCCGTAGAAGAGTTAGAGCTGGAGGAAGAAAAGTATATTGATATCCAGCAATCAGGGCTCAGTAGGGAGTCCTCCTTCCAAAAATTTCAACCAGTAATGCCAAGAAGATCCTGCTACCTCCCAGGAGATGAGGCGGCATCCAATGATAGAAAGAATGAAAAGAGGGTTGCCATCTTCGAGCAACTAAATGTTCCAGATAATTATGACTTAATATCT
>RXID01016761.1:0-14250 GCA_005019695.1 Trichopus zeylanicus subsp. travancoricus
ATAGTTGTAGCTGTAGCTATAGTTGTAGTAGCAATAGTTGTAGCTGTAGCTATAGTTGTAGTAGCAGTAGTAGTAGTAATAGGAGGAGTAGTAGTAGTAGTAGAAGTAGTAGTAGTAGTAGTAGTAGTAGTAGTAGTAGTAGTTGTTGTTGTTGTTGTTGTTGTTGTTGTTTTTGTTGTAGTAGTAGTAGTAGTAATAGTAGTAGTAGAAGTTGTAGTAGTAGCATTAGTGGATGCAACACTTGTAGTAGCAGAAGCAGTAGTAGGAGTAGTTGTAGTAGTGGTCGTTGTTGTAATATTAGTAGTAGTAGTTGTTGTTGTTCTTATTGTTATTGTTGTTGTTATTGTTCTTGTTGTTGTTGTTGTTGTAAATGTTGTAGTAGTTGTAGCAGTCTACGTAGTAGAAGTAGTCATAGTAGAAGTAGTAGCAGCAATCGTCACAGCTATAGTAGTAGAATTTGTAGTAGCAGAAGTAGTTATAGTAGTAATAGTAGTAGCAATATCAGCACCAACTTTAGTAGCAGAAGTAGTACAAGTAGTAGTAGAAGTATTTGTAGTAATAGTAGTAGTTGTTGTGCTAGTAGTATTAGAAGTAGTAGTAGCAGTAGTTGTACTAGCATTAGTCGAAGTAGTAGTAGTAGTAATGGTAGTAGTGGTTGTAGTTATAGAAGTAGCAATAGTGGTAGTAGTAGTAGTAGTAGTTGTAGGAGAAGTAGAAGTTGTAGCAATAGTGGTAGTAGTGCTCGAGGTAGCAGTTGTAGCATTTGAAGAAGTAGTAGTGGTAGTAGTAGCTGTAGTAGTAGAGGGAGTAGGAGTAGTTGTGCCCAAAAAAGCAGCAGCAGCAGCAGCAGTACCATTTCTAGTAATACCCGAAGTGGCAGTAGTAGCAGTTGTAGAAGTAGTTGTAGTAGTGGTAGTAGTACCCGAAGTAGCAATAGTAGCAGTTGTAGATGTAGTTATACTAGTAGTAGTAGTAATAGTAGTAGTAACAATAGTAGCAGTAGTTATTATAGTAATAATAGCAGAAGTAGTAGCTGTAGTAGTAGCAGTAGTTTTAGTAGTAGCAACGGTAATAGTAGAAGTAGTACTAGTATGTGCAGTTGTAATAACTATAGTAGTAGTATCAGTAGTAGCAGTTGTAATAACTGTAGTAGTAGTATTAGTAGTAGTAGCAGTAGTAGTAGTAGTAGTAGTCGTTGTTGTTATAGTAGTATTAGTAGCAGTCGCAACAACAGTAGTAGTGGCTATAGTAGCTACAGTAGTAGTAGCAGTAGTAGCAGCAGTAGTTGTAATAGTAGTAGGGGTAGTAGAAATAGCAGCAACAACAATAGTAGTAGTACAAGTAGTATTACAAGAAGCAGTAGTAGCAACAATAGTGGCTATAGTAGTAGTAGTTGGTATAGCTATAGGAGTAGTAGAAGTAGAAGTAGAAGCAGCAGCAATAGTAGTAGTAGTACAAGTAATATTGCAAGAAGCAGCAGTAGTACTAGCAGCAGTTGTAGTGGCAATAGTAACAGCAGCAACAATTGTACTAGTAACAGTGGTAGTAGTAATTGTAGTTGTAGTAGTACTATTAGTGGTAGTATTAGAAACAACAGCAATAGTAGTAGCAGTAGTAGTTGTTGTAGTTGCGGCAGCAACGACAGTAGCAGTAGTAGTAGTAGCCTTTGTAGTAGAAGCAGTAGTAGTAGAAGCGACTGCATAGTAGTTGTAGTTGTAGCAGTTGTATCTGTATTAGTTGTCGGAGTAGTAGAAGAAGTAGTAGTAGTTACTATAGCAAAAGTAGTAGGTTTAGTAGTAGTAGCAGCAGCAGTAGTAGCAGCAGTAGAAGTAGTGGTAGTAGTAACAGTAGTTAAAGTAGTTGGTGTAGCGGCAGTAGCAGCAATAGTAGTAATGGTAGTATTAGTTGTAGTTGTAAGAGTGGTAGTTGTAGTTCGAGTAATAGTAGCAATAGTAGTAGTGGTAGAAGTAATAGAAATAGTTGTAATAGTAGTAGTAGTAGTGGTAGTAGTAATAGTAGTAGGAGTTGGAGTAGGGGTAGTAGTATGAGTATGGGTAGTCAGAGTAGTGGTAGTCGTAGCAGTAGTAGTACTGGTAGTAGTAGTAGGAGGAGGAGGAGGAGTAGTATTAGTAGCAGTAGTTGTAGTATTAGCAATAGTACTAGAAGTAGTAAGAGTTGTAGGAGAACTAGTAGCAGTAGTGCTAGTATAGAAGTTGTAGAAGTAGTAGTAGAAGAAGTAGTACGAGTAGTAGCAGTAATGGTAGCAGTAGTAGCAGTAGCAGTAGTAGTAACAATAGTAGTAGAACTAGTAGTAGAAGTAGTGGTAGAAGTAGTAGTAGTAGGAGGAGAAGTAGAAGTAGTAGCAACTATAGTGGTAATAGTAGTAGTCGTAATCACAGTAGTAGTAGGAGTAGTAGCTGTAGTTGAAGTAGTAGTATTAGTAGTAGTGGTTGTAGTAGTAGTTGTAGTAGTAGTAGTAATAGTTGGGGCTGTAGTAGTAGCAGCAGAAGTAGTAATAGTACTAGTTTTTGTTGTAGTAGTAGTAGTAGCAGTTGTAGCAGTTGTTGTTGCAGTAGAAGCAATAGTAGTGGAGGTAGTAGGAGTAGTTCTAGTAGCAATATTAACTGTAGTAGCTATAGTGGTACTAGAAGCAGTAGTTGTAGTAGTAGCAGTAGCAACATTTGTAGTATTAACAGTAGCACCAGTAGTAGTAGTAGAAGTAGAACTAGTAATAGTAGCAGTAAAAGTAGAAACAACAATAGTAGTTGTAGCAGCAGTAGTAGTTGTAGTAGCAGTAGTAGTACAATATTAATAGATGTACTAGCAGTAGTAACAGTAGTTGTAGCAATAGTAGCTGTAGCAGCAGCAGCAGCAACAGTAGTAGTAGTAGTAGCAGTGGCAGTAGTAGCTATAGTCGGAGTAGTTGTAGTGAAAGTAGTAGCAGTTGCAGTAGTCATTGTAGTAGCTGTTGTAGCAGAAGTAGCAAAAGTGGTAATAGTTGTAGTAGTTATTATAGTAGTACTCGTAGCAATAGTATTAGTAGCAACAGTGATAGCACTAGTACTAGTAGTGGTAGTCCTAGAAGTAGTAGTAGTAGTTGTAGAATAAGTAGTAGTAGTAGTACAAGAAATAGTAGTGATAGTAGCAGTAGTAGTAGTCGTAGTAGTAGCCACAGTGGATATAATAATTGTTGTTGTTGTAGTAGTAGTAGCAAAAGTAGTATTTGTTGTTGTAGTTACAGGTCTAGTAGGAGCAGTACTAGCAACAGCAGTAGTAGTAGTAGCAGTAGTAGTAGCCGTAGTAGAAGCAGTAGTAGCAATAGTAGTAGTGATAGAAGTAGCCATAGTAGTAGTATTAGAAGTAGTAGAAGAAGTTGCAGTAGTAGTAGTCGTAGTAGTAGAAGCAGTATTAGTAGTAGTAAGAGACATAGCCATCGCAGCAACAACAGTAGTTGTTGTAGTAGTAGTGGTGGTAGTAGTAATAGTAGTTGTAGCAGTAGTAGTAGTAATAGTAGTAGTAGCGGTAGTAGTAGTAATAGTAGAAGTAGCAGTAGTAGTGGTAGCAGCAAAAGTTGTTGTAGTAGCAGTATCAGTAACCGCAGTGGTCATAGTTATAGAAGCAGTAGTAGTTGTAGTAGGAGTAGTAGCAGTAGAAGTAGTAGCAATAGCGGTAGCCATAGTAGTAGCAATAGCAGTAGCCACAGTAGTAGCAGTAGTAGAAGTAGCAACAACAGCAAGATTAGTAGTAGTAGCAGTAGTAGTAGTAGTAGAAGAAGAAGGAGAAGTCGCAGTTGTAGCTATAGTACTAGGTGTAGTAGCAGTAACAGTAGCTGCAATTGTGGTCGCAGTAGTAAGAGTAGTAGTAGTACTAGCAGTAGTTTCTATAGTAAGAGTTGTACTAGAAGTAGTAATAGTAGTACTTGTAGTCACTTTAGTAGTAGCAGTTGTGGTAGTAGTAGTAGTAGTCGCAGTAGTGGTAGTAGTAGAAACAGTAGTTCTAGAAGGAGAAGTAATAATAATTGTAGTTGTAGCCGTAGTAGTGCTAGAAGCAGTAGTAGTAGCAGTAGTTGTTGTAGTCGGAGTAGTAGGAGGAGGAGTCGTAGTAATTTTAATAGCAATAGTTATAGTAGTTCTAGAAGTAAGTGTCGTATTAGTTACAGTAGTGTACTAGTCGCAATAGCAGTAGTTCCAGTAATAGTAGTACTAGTAGTAGTAGTAGGAATAGCAGCAGTAGTCATACTAGTAGTTGAAGTAGTAGTAGTACTATTAGTAACAGTAGTCGTAGTAGTACCAGTAGTAATTGTTGCAGTAGTTGTAGTAGCGGTAGAAGTAGTCATTGTAGTAGTAATAGTCGTAGTCGCCGAAGTAATAGTAGTTGGAGAACTAGTAGTAGTAGTAGTAGTAGTAGCAGCAGTAGCAGTAGAAGTAGTAGTAACAACAGTAGTATCAACAGCAGTAGTAATAGTAGGAACAGTAGCAGTAATAATAACAGCTATAGTAGTCGGAGCAGTAGTCCTAGTAGTAGCAGTTATAGTAGCAGAAGTAGTAATAGTAGTAATAATAGTAGTAGTAGTGATAGTAGCAGTAATTGTAGTAGTAGTAGTAGTAGTAGTAGTAATAGTAGTAATAATGGCAATCGTAGTAGTAGTAGTAATAGTAGTAGTAATGGTAGCAGCAGCAGTAGTAGTAATTGTAATGGTAGTAGTAGCAGCAGTAGTAGTAGAAGTATTAGTAGTAGTAGTAGAAGTAGTAGTAGTAGAAGTAGTAGTAGGAGAGTAGATTTTGGAAGTAGTAGTTGGATAATAGCATTTTAGTTGTTGTAGCAATAATAGTAATAACAGTACAGACTAGCGAGTAGTAATAGTAGTTGAAGGGAGGTGAGAGTAGTAGTAGCACAGGGTAGTAGTAGAAGTAGTAGTATAGCATTAGTAGTTAGCAGTAGTGATAGTAAGTAGTAGTAGCAATAGGAGAGTATAATAGCAAGAGAAAAAAAAAATTAGTAGAGAGTCGCTGTAGCAGCAGTTGTAGTCGGAGTAGTATTAGTAGCGGTAGCAGCAGTAGTAGTTATAGTATTAGTAGTAGATGTAGTAGTAATTATAGTAGTAGTAGTAGTACAAGTAGCACATGTAGTAGTAGAAGTAGCAGCTATAGTAGTAGTAGTAGTTGTTGTTGTTGTAGTAGTAGTCGCCGGAGTAGTAGTATTAGTAGTAGTAGCAGTAGTGGTAGGAATAGCAGTAATAGTTATACTAGTAGTCGTAGTGGTAGCTGCAATAGTTGTAATAAAAGTAGTAGTAATAGTACTAGTACTAGCCGTAGGAATAGTAGTAGTAGTAGTAGTAGTAGTAGTAGTAGTAGTAGCAGGAGTAGCGATAGTGGAAGCAGTAGTAGCAGAATTAGTAGTAGTGCTAGTAATAGTAGTCGTAGTAGTTGAGGTAGTAGTAGTAGTAGTTATAGTAGTAGTAGTAGTAGTTGTAGTAGTAGTAATAGTCAAAGTAGTACTGACAATAGTAGTAGTTGTAGTAGTAATAGAACTAGCAGCAGTAGTAGTGGTGGTGGTCATAGTAGTAGTATTAGTAGGAGTAGTAGTAGTTGAAGTAGTAGTTGTAGTAGTTGTAGCAGAAGTAGTAGTAGTAGAAGCAGCTGCAGTAGCAGCTATAGTAGTAGTTGTAGTAATACTGGTAGCAATAGTAGGAGTGGTAGTTGTAATAGAAGTAGATGCTGTAATGGCAGTTGTTGTGGTAGTAGTATTAGCTGAAGTTGTAGTGGGAATAGTAGTTGTAGTAGCAGGAATAGGAGTAGTAGAAGTAGTAGTAGCAGTGGCAGTATTTGTAGTAGTTGCTGTAGTAGCACCAATAGTAGAAGTAGTAGTCATAGTAGTAATAGCAAGAGTAGTAAAAGTAGCAAGAGTAGTCATAGTAGTTGTAGTAGTAGTAGTAGTAGCAGGAGTACAAATAGTGGTAGTTGTTGTTGTTGTAGTAGTAATAGGAGTAGTTGTAGTAATGGCAGTTGCAGTCGTACAAATAGTAGCACTAAAAGTAGTAATAGTACTAGTAGTAATAGTTGTAGAAGTAATAGTATCAGTCGCAGTAGCTGTAGCAGTTGCAGTAGCAGAGGTAGTAATAGCAATAGTAGTCACCATTAAAGTAGGAGTAGTAGAAGAAGTAGCAATAGTTAAAGTTGCAGTAGCAGTAGCAGCTGCAGTAGCTGTCGTAGCTGCTATAGCAACAGTAGTAGATATAGCTATAGTAGTGGCAATAGTAGCTCTTGTAGCAGCCATAGTAGCAGTAGTACTATTGCTACAAGTACTACTACTACTACGCCTATTACTACAACTACTATTTGCTACTACTGCTACTACTAGTGCTACTACAACTACTACTTCCACTCTTACTACGACTACTGCTACTACTTTGTTGCTTCTCGTACTCCTAGTACTACTACTAATAATAATACTTCAAGTACTTCTACTACTACTGCTATTGCTTCTAATACTACCTCTACTACAACACCTACTCCTACTACTACTTCTACTATTACTACTAGTACTACTACTACTAGCACTACTACTACTACTACTACTATTGTTACTACCACTACTACTACTACTATTACAACAACTACTACTACTATTGTTGTTGCTACTGTTACTACAACGAATACTACTACTTCTACTACTCCTTCTATTACAACTAACACTGGTACAACTACTTCTACTACTTCTATAACAATGACAATGACAATAACAACTTCTACTACTTGTACTTCTGCTACTAATACTACTACTTCTACTACTAATACTACTACAACTAACACTGGTACAACTACTTCTACTACTTCTATAACAATGATAATGATAACAACTACTTCTACTACTTGTACTTCTACTACTACTGCTACTACTTCTACTCCTACTACTGCTACTACTACTACTACTTCTACTGCTACTACTACTACAACATCTATTGCTACTACTAGTACTAACACTACTACTATTACTGCAACAACTACTACTGCTGCTACTACTACTACTTCAACTATAACTACTACTACTATTGCTACTACTGGCAGCACTACCACTTGGACAACAACTTCTACTACTAGTGCTACTACAACTTCTGCTGCTGCTGCTACTACTAATACTAATACTAATACTATTAGCACTACTACTACTACCACCACTTCCACTACTACTGCTTCGGCAACTTATACTACAATTACTACTACTATTACTACTACTGTTGCTTCTACTACTGCTACTATTATTGCCATTACTACTCTTATTACTACTACTACTACTCCGATTACTGTTTCTGCTACTAGCTACTAGTACTACCACTACAACTATTACTATTACGAAACCTACTATTACTGCAAATACTTCTACTACTCCTCTCGCTACTACTACTACTACTACTACTACGGCTACTACTACTATAACTGCTTCTACAGCAACTATTACTATTACTACTACTATTATTACTACATCGACTACTACTACTACTACTACTACTACTACTACTACTACTACTACTACTACTACTACTACAACAACTATTGGTATCACTACTACTGCTACTGCTACTACTGTTACTACTACTACCACCACCACTACTACTACTACTACTACTACTACTACTACTACTATTATTACAAATGCTACTACTACTGCTACTACTTCTACCACTCCAGCTGCAGCTACAATTACAACAACAACAACTACTACTATTATTACTACTGCAGCTACTACAACAACTACTACTACTATTATTCCTACTACTTTTACTACTGCTACACCTGGTACTACTACTACTAGCACTACTACTGCTTGTGCTACTATTGCTACTACTACCACGACTACTCCTACATCTACTCCTACTACTACTACTATTACTACTACTACTAGTACTACTACTCCAACTACTACTACTCCTACTACTACTCCTACTACTACTAATCTTAATACTACTACTACTACAACTACTACAACTATTACTACTACTATAACAACTACTAATACTAATACTATTACTATTACTAATACTACTACTACTTCTACCTCTACTACCCCTACTCCTAGTACTGCTAATAGTACTACTACTCTTATTCCTACTACAGCGACAACTACTCCTACTACTACTGCAACTATAACTACTACTATTACTACTACCCCTACTACTACTACTACTACAACTATTTTTGTTACAACTTGTACTGCTGCTACTAGTGCTACTATTACTCCTACAACTACTACTACTACCACTACTACCGCTACTCCTACTCCAACTACTACTACTACCACTACTACTGCTATTACTCCAACTACTACTACTCCTACTCCTGCTTCTCGTAATACTACTACTACTACAACTACTACTACTATTACTACTACTACTAGTAGTAGTTCAACTCTTATTGTTACCATTACTAATAATACTACTAATTCTACTACTCCTACTCCTACTCCTACTCCTGCTAATAGTACTGCTACTCTTACTTCTACTAATGCTGCAACTACTCCAACTCTTGTTACTACAACTACTACTACTACTACTGCTGCTGCTGCTACTATTATTACTACAGCTTCTACTGTTGCTACTACTGCTACTACAACGACTACGACCACTACTACTACAACTACTTCTACTTCTACTACTACTTCTACTACTACTTCTACTACTACTTCTACTACTACTACTACTACAACTACTACTACTATTACTACTCTCACTACTGCTACTACACGTATATTACACCTACTACTTTTGCTTCTCCTACACGTATTACTACTATGGCAACAGCAATTAGTACTACAACTACCACTACTACTATTACTGTTGCTCCAGCTGCGCCTACTACAATAACACCAACTACTTCTAGTGATACTACTACTACTGCTGCTACTACTACTGTTGCTACTTATGTTGCTATTACTACATCAACTACTATTACTTCTATTACTACTCCTACTGCTACTAATACTACTACTATTACTCCAACTACTGCTACTACTACTTCTGCTACTACTCCAACTACTACTACATCTACCTCTGCTACTGCTACTACTCCTACTGCTACTACTACTACTGCTAAGGCAGCTACTATTACTGCTACCATAGCTACTATTGCAACCATTGCTACTTCTACTATTACAAACACTATTACTGCCACCACTACTACTGCTGCTACTACTATTACTGCTGCTATCGGTACTACTACTACTGGTACTGTTACTACATCAATTATGACTACTACTACTGCGGCTATTAATTCTACTACCACTACTACTACTACTGCTGTTGCTTGTGTTGCTACTACTACAACTGTTACAGCTACTACTACTAATGCAACTACCACTGCTACTACTTCTACTACTACTTCTACTACAACTGCTACTCCTTCTACTACTACTACTACTCCTATTACACTACTACGACACCACTCTACTATTTCTATTATACTACTACTACTACTACTACTCCTGCTACTACAACTGCAACTACTACTACTCCTACTACAACTTATACTACTACTTCTAATACTGCTACTACAGCTACTCTTACTACTACTGCTACTACTACTAGTAGTACTACTATTGCTGCTGAAGCTGTTGTTACTAGTGCTACAACTACTCCACCTTCTACTACCACTACTACTACTACTGCCACAGCTACTGCTATTACTACGAATATGGCTACTAGTGTTACTGCTACTATTACTTCTACGACTACTACTACGACGACTACTGCTACTGTTACTATACCTACTACCACAACTTCTACTACTACTTTTGCTACAACTACTACTACTGCTCCCACTGCTATGGCTACTACTACTGCTACCACTACTGCTATTACTACTATACTAGTACTGCTTCTACTACTTTTACTACTACTACTACTACTACCACCACCACCACCACCACTACTACTATTACTACTGCTACTATTACTACTGCTACTATAATTACAGCTATTGCTACAACTACGATGACTACAGCGACTACTACTATCACAACTACTACTGCTACAACCAATACCTCTACGACAATTACGACTACTACCACACCTTATACAACAACTACAACTATGACTACTACTACTATTAACACTACTACTACTACCACTACAACGACTATTACTAGCACTACCTCTACCACTAATACTACTGCTACTACTACTGTTACAACTACTACAACTACTGCTACTGGTACTCCAACTACTCCTACCACTACTACAACTACTTATACTACTATTATTATTATTACTACTACTACTACTATTACTACTATTACCACTATTACTACAACTACTACTATGCCTGCTATGACTACGACTACTGCTACTACATCAAGCACAACTACTATGCCTAGAACCACTCATACACATATTCGCACTACTACTACTACTACTACTACTCATAGCACTACTGCTCCCTCAACTCCTACTACTGCTACATTGACTATTACAACTACTACTACTACTATTTCTGCTACTAATACAGCTAGTACTACTTCTACTGTTGCTATAGTAACTTGTATAATTACTACCACTACTATTACTTCTGCAACTACTTTTGTGACAACTACTACTGCTACTACTCCTACTACTACTAGTACTAGTACTGCTACTAGACTACTATGACTCCTACTCCTAACCCTGCTACTACTACTTTTATTACTACTACTACTATTACTGCTGTTGCTACAACTACTACTATTGCTGCTGCTGCTGCTTCTGCTGTTGCTGTTGCTACTACTATGCCTACTTCTACTACAACTACTATTGCAAACACTTCTATTACTACTACTACAACTACAACAACAACAACTACTACTACTACTACTACTACTTCTACTACTACTGCAACAACTACTAATCCTAATACTTGAACTATTACTTCTGCTACTACTTCTACTACTACTACTACACTTACTCCAACTCCTACAGCTACTTCTAATCCAACTCCTACTACTTCTACTCCAACTCCTACTCTGACTCCTACTGCTTTTCCTCCTACTACTACTACCGCTACTGCTGCTACTGCTACTCGTACTACTATTACTACTACTACTCCTCCTCCCCCTCCTCCTCCTCCTCCTCCTCCTACTACTACTACTATTAACATTCCTACTACTATTACTACTACTACTACTACTGCTGCTACTTACACTCCTACTACTACTATTACCATGACAACTACTACTACTTCAACTATTGCAACTACTGCTACTAGTACCTCTACTACCACTGCACTTACTACAACTAGTACTGCAACTAATACTATTACTGCTGCTGCTACTGCTGTCGCTGCCACTGCCACTACTAATTGTACTGCAACAACTACTACTGCTACTACTGTTGCTACTACTACTACTGCTACTCCAATTCCTGCTGCAAACAAAACTACTACTTCTACCACTACTACTACAACAACTACTACTACCATCACTACTACTACTACTGCTGCTGCTGCTACTACTACTACTACTACTACTACTACTACTACTACTACTACTACTACTACTACTACTACTACTTCTACTACTTTTACTACTACTACTCCTACTACTACTCCTACTACTACTACAACTATGGCTACAACAACTACTACTAATGCCACCACTACTACTACAGCTATTGCTGCTATTACTACTAATACTACTACTACGACTACAACTACAACTACTTCTACTATAACAACCCCTGCTACTACAACGACTATGATTGTTACCATCTATACTACTGCCGCTAATACTATTACTACTACTACTACTATTCCTACTATTATTAATACTACTACTACTACTGCCACAACTATCTCTACTACTACTACTGTTGGTACTATTATAACGACTACTCTGACTACTACTACTACTACTACTAGGAATATGACTACTATTACTACTATCTCTACTACTACTACTACAACAACTACTACTACGACTACTACTACTACTACTACTGCCGCTGCTACAACTAAAACTACTATGGCGACTACCACTACTATTACTACTATTTCTACTACTAGTACTATTGCTACTTCAACTGCTACTGCTGCTGCTACTATGGCCACTACTACTACTCAGGCTATAGCTACTGCAACTACTGCTACTTCTGCTATAACTTCTACTACTACTTCCAATACTACTACTGCAACAACTATTACTACTACTATTGCTACTACTAATACTAATACTACTACCCCTACTACTACTACTACTACTACGGTTTCTACCACAACAACTACTAGCACTATTGCTACTACCTATACTACTACTAAAACGGCTACTACTGTGACTACTGCTAAAGCTACTACTATTACTACAACTACAACTACTTCTGTTACAACAACAACTACTTCTACTACTGCTTCTACTACTGCTACTACTATTGCGGCTACTACAACTACGGCTACTAGTACTACTACTACTACTGCAACTGCTAGAGCTGCTACTACAACTACTACTATTTCTACTACTACTACTACAACTACTTCTACAACTACTGCTACCACTACTTCTATTACTACTACTAGTAGTACTATTTCCACTAATTGTACTACAACAACAACTACTACTACTACTAATTCTACTTTCACTACTACTACTAATACTACAACTACTACTGCCACTGTTATTACTGCAACTACTGCAACTACTGCTACTACTACTACTGCTACGACGCCTACTACAGCTACCACCACTACTTCTCCTACTACTACTATTACCACTACTTCTAGAACAACTACTGCTGCTACTATTGATACTATTATTAACACTACTACTACTTCGACTACAACAACTATTTTTAACGCTACTTCTACTACCAATATTACTACAACTTCCACTGCTACTACTAGTACTACTGCTACTACTACACCTACTACTACTACCACTACTACAACTAAAACTACTACTACTATTACCACCACTACTAATATTACTACTGCTACTACTACTTTTACTACTACTACCACTGTTACTACAACTGCTACCATGCCTACTACGAATAGTGCTACTGCAACTACTAGTCCTAGTACCACTAATACTCATATTCATACTACTACTACTACTACTACTCCAAGCATTAATACTAATATGAGTCCTATTACTACTCCTACTCCAACTCCTACTGCTACTACTACGACTACTACAATGACTACTACTACTATTTATGCTACTACTACTGCTGGTACTTCTACTACGATTACTATTGTTACTTGTATAGTAACTACCACTACTATTACTATTGCTACTACTTTAGCTACTACTACTGCTGCTGCTACTACAACTATTGCTACTGTCACCAGTATAATTACAAACACTACTATTACTACCCCTATTACGACTACTACTACTACTACTACTACTACTACTACTACTACTACTACTATTTCTAGACTACTTATACTCCTACCCTTGATCCTGCTACTACTGCTACTACTTTGACTCCTACTACTGCTACAACTACTTTGACTCCTACTTCTACTACTATTACTACTACTTCTACTACGACTACTACTACTACTACTCTACTACTACTACTACTACTACTACTACTACTACTACTGCTACTACTATTACTATTGCTACTGCTGCTACTACTACAACTATTGCTACAACTTCTGCTTCCGTGGTTGCTGTTGCTATTGCTACTACTACTGCTCCTACTACTTCTATTACTACTACTACAACTACTTCTACTACTACTACTACAACTACTACTACTACTCCAACTTTTGCTACTACGTCTCCATCTCCTACCCCTACTCCTATTACTTCCACTACTACTACTACACTTACTCAAACTCCTATTGCTACTTCTAATCTGACCTGTGCTACTAATACTCTATGTACTACTACACCTAGTCCTACTCCTACTCCTACTAGTCCTCCAACTACTACTGCTGTTGTTGTTGTTGCTGCTACTACTATTACAGCTACAATTGTTGCTATTACTGCTGCTATAGCTACGACTGCTGCTACTGCTGCTGCTACTCCTACTACTACTACGACTACTACTACTACTACTACTACTTCTAGTACAACTACAACTTCGACTACTACTGCTACTACCACTTCCACAGCAACTACCATTCCTACCACTATTACCACAACTACTACTTCCAGTCCTACTGCAGCTACTACGACCACAAAAACTATTACTACTACAACTACTGCTACTACTACTACTACTACAATCCTACTACTTTTTAACAACAACAACAACAACAACAACAACAACCACTACTA